>BMAV01000384.1:52368-64788 GCA_019973955.1 Trichonephila inaurata madagascariensis
ACTAAAAAGTGAAGAGGGGGGGCGCACGCTTTTGTAAGTAGAGACCCACACAGTAGATTTTTTACTTTACTTCTGAGGGTTACTTTAAGACAAACGGTTGCGATTTCTTCCATCAAAAGACTCATTTTCGAAGAAATTGGCCAGCTGAAATAAGCACACAATTCCATCTCTTACAATTTACTCGCTTGAAACAACCCCAGGTAATTATGCTTTTAAATTTTAACTACTTTGTATTTTTTAATAGTAACATTTTAAGAGATTTCTAGATAAGTTTGTGTTTCTCTTTAAATAAATCAAATATATTGACGACATTATAAATCAAAGTAACTTTAAAAGGGAAAAGAAACAGAGACAAATAAGTGCATCGCAATCCGTTTGACTCTTCAATTTATAGACAAAACAAATAATAAAGTGATTGCACCTTGTGGTAGTTCGCTTTTTCTTTGGATTTACATGAGAAATAAAAATGCGCGGGCTAAAGCTAACACAATACATAGTCTTTCAAAAAAATCTGTACAACTAATTATTTTCAATAAATTTCTGTAAGTACAAAATTTAATTTATTATTTCAAACATGCGATAATTAAACTTTTTCAATTATAAATTTTCATTTTATATAGCTTCAAATTTTAAGAAAATACTTGTGACTAAGGCTCTTACTTATGTATAATTTATTTAAGGCCTGTTGCCGCTTGAATTTCTAATTAAATTACATTTTTTAGTATTAAAGGACAAAAAATACGCAATGTCTGATCGGGTAGTTGTCCATTGGGTTGGTCGGGTTAAATTTCTGGCCCTAGAACTTATTGTGTTAAACACTAAGGGGTACAGCTGTATTTTTATCATATTAGAAGATAAGTGTGAAGGGATGTCTTATTGATTTGCTTTTATGAAAAAAATCAGTCTATAAAAATAAAATACTTTGTTTAATGAAATCTCGAATATATATAATGTAATAAATTCAGACAAATGAATAATGATGTTATTGAATTAAATTAAAAGTAGGCTATTTTATTGTTAATGAAATTATTTTGCATATATGTATCAAGTTATACTTGACAGTATATGGATTGTAAAATCTTTTCTTTGGATTTAATTTAAATAATATTGTTGACACGAATCTTTTCTTGTAACAGAACTTTCACATTTAGAACGAGACATTGCCCAACCATCATTACTGTTTTCAGTATAAAAAAAAATTGCAATTCCTTTGTCTGTTGCTTATAGCAAATTTCGGTTTTTTTTATCCTGAATCATCAAATATGTGAAATCAATATGAAATATGTATATTTACAGATTGTTTTGCAATTTTATACATCAAGGAAAAAATTTTTTAATAATTTTGTTATTATTACCACATTTTTATAAGTCATTGTGTCATCGTTTATTAAAGTATCCGAAAGGCATTTTTTAAAATTCTTCCTGAATATATTCAAAGTTTAATTAAGATCAGTAATTAATGTGTTATTTAATTGTTTTCTTTTTTTTTCACTCTAAAGAGAGATAAATTTAGTAATATTATTTTGTTATTATTTCAAATATATTTTTAATGATTGCATGTGTTGTAATAAATTTCAATTTTTAAATATTAAAAATATTTCAAAATGACAAAATATTTTTTTAGGAAGCTAAGAAACAGGACTTTATTGAACTGAGAGATATAATGCATTTATTATTACTATTTAAGTATCGCTATCTATTTTTTGAATATTTTTATTAGTGTTAGTTTTTTTAAGATTGATTACTATCGTCATTAATTTCTAATGCTATAGTAATGACATTTGAGAAAGTATTTTTTCTTTGTGGAAGTTGTGGAAGCACAAAACATCTTTTTTAAATTCAAATTTATGAAAATCCATGCAAACTTTTGTGTGCGCTGTATACAGATTTATATGTGGGTTTGTTGAAAAAAATTAAATGTATTATTCTTAGATGGCATAGTTTTTGTTTGAAAAATCTACTTTGTTAGAATGTATTGCCATGAATTTACCATTTCCAAACATATTAATTATACATAAATACAGTGTTTCAATGAAAGTATAAAATATGGGATTATTCTTTGTTTTAATTTTACGATAGAATTTTGAAAAATTTCATCAAATGCTTTAAAAATTGTAACGATTTCTTAAAGATCTTTCGACCTTTTAAATTTGTTTTATTGTGTATGCTTTAGTTTTTAATATATATATATATATATATTAAATATATAAATACATGCATTATATTGTCATGCTATCTTTCTGTTCACGCGAACTATTCAGATTTTGTAGGTGTGTATCTGTGAACAATTTATCTTTTTAATAATATGTTTTATTTTGAGAGGAGGGGTGGTATTATGCATTTTTGACCCAGGGAGCAAAACTTCTCGAATTGACCCTGTTATATGTTTAAATATAAAATAAAGTTATATATGTAAAATATATTATACAACCAGAATATTTTTTTTGCCATGCCTAATTTAAATAACCAAACTTTTCCACAAGTAACTAATTCTAAAAATGACCGAATCTAAAAAGAAATGCAGACAGTACAGTGTTGATTATTTTAAGTTGAGTTTTATTGAGTCAGTGTCGGACAAAATATTATCTATGTGCCTTTTATGTAACAGTCTTAAGTAATGACGCTATGAAACCATCTAAGTTGGAGGATCATTTGAGAAGATGTCATCCTGATAAAAGAAGTAAAGATTTGAAGTACTTTCAAATACTCAAAGAAAAACTTCAGAAGCTACCCACGATGGACAGAATGTTTGCTTCAACTTCACAAAGAGATAATAATGGCTTGCAGGTGTCTTATAATATTTCGCTACTTACAGCAAAATCCGAAAAATCGCATACAATTGGAGAAGAGATGATTTTGCCAGACGTTGAGAATGTTTTAAAAGCTATTATATCAAAATCAGCATCCGATATATATAATTAAAAGAATTCTCTTAAGCAACAACACATCTCAAAGACACATTGATGAAATAAGTCAAAATTTTGAAAGTTTTTTGTGTGATTGTTTGCAAACGACGCATTTCTCTCTTCAGCTGGACGAGTCAACTTTACCTGGAAATGAATCATTATTATTGGCATGTGTTCGTTTTATTATGGACCAGGAGCACCAGGAAGAAATTCTCTTTGACAACCGACTATAAAGACGAGTTCCATATTTAACGTTTTGAAGGAATATTTCATAGAAAATTCAATATCCTTATCAAATATAATATCAGTAGCAACAGATGGAGCACCGGCTATGGTCGGGCGCTATCATTGATGTTTAGGAGAAATTAAAAAAAAAATACCACGGGGGGGGGTGTTAGCAATACACTGCGTCATCCATCAACAACATTTAGTTGCTAAAAATCTGAATGGCAGATTACATGAGTGTCTTCAATTTGTGATAAATACGATAAACCGAATCTGAAGCAACGCGTTGAATATACGTTTATTTGCGCAGTTATGTGAAGAAAATGACGAGCACTTTTTTTCATCAATTACTCCTTCACACGGAATTCCGCTGGATGTCGAAAGCCTTGTGTTTGACAAGAGTTTTTGCACTTTTTGAGACTGTTTTAGAGTTTTTGGATTCTATCGATGCAATTTTAAGAGGAAAACAGACATTACCTACTTAACAGATTAGTTTAGTAAATTTAATGATGTTAACTTGCACTTACAAGGTGATAGCTTAAATTTGATTAAAACGAAGGCCATCATTTCAGCGTTTCTTTCCAGAACTAAGCTAATGAAGCAAAATATTGGACGATGTGAGTTTTACCAGTTTCCCAATTTGTCTCAGAAAAACTGACAAGAAGATAACATTTTAACCTACATTCAGCATTTGAATGCCCTCTGTTCAGATTTTGAAATTAGGTATAAAGCTATTTTGACTATGGTAATATCACAGTGGATAATCAATTCATATGGGGACATTAAATAGACGGATGTTGTATTACAAGAGAAACTGATTGGAATAAGTACAAACAAAGAACTTAAGGTACAGTTTAAAAGTTGATATCAGAAAATCAGTTCACAAATATACTTCTTACTTATCCCATATTATATAACATCGCTACAAAATTTTTAATTGCTTTTCTATCCTGTGGAAACAGGTTTCAGTGCGGTTGCCAATTTCCAAACAAAAAAAAAGAAAGAAATAGGCAGGTCATTACTAACCGAGGAGATTTAAGACTGAACCTGACTAAATTGATGCCAAATATTCAAAAATTGTTATTACAGCATCAGGTTCATCCATCCCATTAAAAGCATTTATTTTTTGTAACAAATTGATTTTAAATTTTAGTTTAATTATTTGATTTAAATTAAATTAATTAATTATGATTTTAACTTAAATGTGATTTTAACTAAAATTGTGATTTTTATTTAACTATGATTTTTTTAATTAACTGTGATTTTTAATTAAATAATTGTGATTTTTACATAATTAATTGTGTTTTATTTAAATAATTAATTGATTTTTATTTAATTAACTGTGATTTTTATGTAATTAATTGTGATTTTATTTAAATAATTAATTGATTTTTATTTAATTAACTGTGATTTTTATTTAATTAATTGTGATTTTATTTAATTAACTGTGATTTTATTTAAATAATTGTGATTTTAATTTAATTAATAAAATTTTAAAATTAACAAGAATTTTCTATAATGAATTTATAAAAATTCAATATTAAATAAGCAGGGGGTCTATCCTAAACCTAAAAACATGACAAGGGGTCTATGAGACAAAAAAGTTTGGGAAACTATGATCTACTGTAGGGAACAATAAAGTAAACAATGTGTGTGTGTGTATATTAGTAATTTTTCCTTATTCTTATTTAACGCTTGATAAATAAAAAAAAATTAGTACATAAAAAATATTGTTTTAAAGTTTCTAATATTTTTTATTCTTTTCATTTCTTTATTTTCACACTTAATTTCTGTTATCTTATTTTTTAAAAAAATAGACTTGCAAACTAAATGGTATAAACTATTTTCAATGCATAAATAATTTGAGTAAAGAAATTGCATAGTATTTTTTACATGTTTTAGGTAAAAGGGTATGTCCTGGTGAATCCATGGTTTGCTTGGAAATGTTTTTATTTTTCACATCCCTACTACAAAAATTTGACATTGTATTTCCTACCGGAATCAAACCTACTTTGACGCGAAATTAACCGTCCCATACAAACTGGAGCCTCTTAAAGTACAATTCATAACCAAACACTAAACATTATAATGCTGTTGTAATTTAATAATTACTGTATTTATGTAATAAAAATTCATTTTAATTTTTTCTACGTATACTATTTATTTATTTTAAAACTTTTATTCATAAATTCGAAGGAATTTCAACGTACCTGTATGAGCTGTTATACAATTGTTGCAACAGAAAATAAAAGTATGAAATGCTTTTGCTCATATTTTTATATAATATAATACTTTTTAAATAAAAAGGATCGTATCATGTGACTGATATTTATATTAAAGGATTTAAAAAATGTGTTTTTCTTTTTTATCCCCGATAAGTTTTTTAAAAAATTTGATGACTTTATATTTTTTGTTGATTGCATTGTATTATTTCAAGATTTTTCTTTTATCATACTATGTCATTTGAATTTAAATTTGATATTAGAGAAATGATGGCCATCAAAAGATAAAGATATAAGAATGTAGAAATATTTTGATACAAATAATCTCATTTTTTTTGTTGAAACGTATTTAACTATTTATCAGTAAAACAGTTGTATCAGATACCAAGTATTTCTTTTGAAAATATGCAGAAATGTTAAGTACCCGTTAGGTGACAGTGCTAAAAATGATTTAGTAATAATTTGTCTGAAAAAGGAATGATGGAATACTTAAACAAGTTAGTTATCTCGAATTTGAGAAGTGGCATTCAGAAAATGGTGTTGGAGTTAAGTCCATTTCAATATCAAATTTTGTTTGGAATCTGTACTTTCTTTGTGGCATACTTGATTGGGAATTTGATCAAGAAGTTAAGAAGTAACTTTCCACCGGGACCGATTGGATTGCCGATTGTTGGATATTTGCCTTTCCTGTCTGAAAATACTCACTTAGACCTTATTGAATTAGGAAAGAAATATGGCGATATTTTCAGGTGAGTTACTGAATTCTCATGGCAAACAGTACAGTTTTATTTTTATGAACTGTAATTGAAAAGTAAAATATTAAGTTTATTATTTACTTATTTATTTTTTTATTTAACTTTTCATCTTGTTCTAATTTTTAAACTCTTTCATTAAGTTATTACTTTTCAAACTGTCCATACTTAAATTTTGTTTCTTACGTATTATCGCAACGATCACCAAATCTATTAATAACTCGACAAGTTAACAGCCCGATTTCCTATGTGTCATATACTCTGAACTGGCAACCAGATGCTTTTTTTCATATAATGTCGCCAATAGGTTGCAATAATATGTAAGTACACTAAGACCCCGCTTAACGCGGGGAATACGTTCCATCGAAGTAGAGCGTAATGCGAAACAGCGCTAAACGAGGCTATCTAAACATGTAAATAATGGGGTTAGGGGAAGATGGATAGAAAATTGGTTAGGTATTAAATTTAATAGTTATGTTTTTTTTAATAAAAATAAAACCAAACATTTATTTCCTACAAAAATAAAAAAAAATATAAACGAATATATACATATAAAAACAAATAAAATTTTAAGTCAGTCAGATAATTCAATCTATTCTGTGTTTCCAATTTTCTTCCTTTTTGTCAAGAGTTCAGCTTGTTGAAGTTGCCAAATTCAATGCAGCACTAATTTGAGATTTAGAGGTTCACCAGAATCTAATCTTCTAATCACTTGCATTTTAGTTTCCATTGAAATGCTTTTTTTGGTTGCTTTCTTTTCTTGTTTTTCATTATCACCCATGATAAAAACTAAAGATCATAATATTTGTCACTGTATTAATCGTTATAGTATTACATAAATTTATACTTACAACAAGGTCAACAAATGTTTCAAATGATAAAAATGCGTCCGTACAGCACCACACCAAACAAGAAACACAACTACACTGTTTCGGATGTGTTATGCACATATTTTGAAACCTACAATTTCAGGGAATCCCCGGGTTGAAATAAAAGAGCGCTAAACTGAAACAGCACTAAATGAAACAGCGTTATAAGCGGGGTCTTACTGTACCTAAATTTTCATCCTCGTAAACTATAACAACTTTTTATGCGAAAAAAAGGAAATGTTGCAACCCTTTTATCTATGTACCCTTGCTCCTAAAACTATCTGACAATAAGAAAGAGGTGATATAACGAGATATCCCCCCATTTTTTATTTATTATTTCATTAGAAAATCACAAACCTTATTATACTTTATTCCAGTTTATACTCATTAAATTTTTGTTGCTTGGACAATTCTATCGATATTTAAACCTTTGACTGGAACATCCGTTTCTCAGACGGGGACGATTTGCTTCGATGCCTGTAGATAACGCTGTGGTGTGATTTTTAGGGTGGGCTGCCTTGACATCTTCATGTGGGCTCTACCCAGTGAAAGGATCTCTTGGTGGTACTTGGCAATTTTTTTCAACTCACGGTATATGCGATTTTTCTTATCTATCGCCGTCTATCAAACGGATATAACGTATTTTTATCCATACGTATGTTTTAGTCTCCCGCCTCGCTGACGGAATTATCAACAATATTTATTTTATAATATTTTAATTTGCATTTTTTAAATTATTTATAATTATTATAGATGGCAGCCATCAAAAGAGAAGACATTGTCGTTATTGTCCCTACAAATAAAAAACAAAAAAAGTAGAATGACGTCACATAAAGGTGTCAAATGTAGAACTCCTATTTGTTTGGAACACACACACACACAAATCATGTGATATTTGTATTATCTAAAAATGTTATGTTTACTGTTGTTCCTATATAACTTTATGTATTGTTAGTTTTACTTTTATTCCTATAGTTTTTTTCGTTTTTGGTATTATTATTTTTAATTACATTTACATGAATATAAATAATTTCTAACCAGTTTTTATAAAAATACTATTCCCAATTCTAGCGATAAAAATATGTTAATATAGTGTGCCTCATAAAGACTTAAATATTAAAAATTGCGTTTTCGTTTATATATTTCATGTTTTTAATAAAATTGTCCAATGTATATATCTTGGGGAAAAAAGTTGTGCTTGATTTAACCCCACACATCTTATTTGAGCCATACTCAATTTCATGAGCGATAAGGACATTTAAAACAGTCCACTGAGTGGCAACAACGCTGAGTGGCAAAAAATTGATTTTTTGTCCAGAAGGTTAACTTGCAGTGATGAAACAAATACATTGAACAATACTTGGTTTGAGAGTATTATTTCGGAAGTTATGAATTTGGAATTTTGTTCGATAAAGTCCTTTTATAGTTCCAAAGAGTATATCATTAAAATGAGTTTTTCATGCAGAATATATAAACTAATTTAGAAAGTAGAGTAACAGTTATTAAAAATTGATATCTAAATATGTTGAGGCAACCATACTTGCTCACTGAAAATAGTTTCAAGATCTCTCTATTGCTATTACAGAATATTTTTAAGAAAACCTGATGAAACCTAACACAAACCTCATGAAAAAAAAATTCAAATTCAATAGCGTCATCTTTCTGTAAATTCTGGTGCTTGCATCTTCCACTAGAAATTAAATGCATATTTGTGAGGGTATTGCTAAAAAAAAAGTTATGTGCAAATTACATGTTTTACCTTTACTCTCAATTTAGAGCACTGGAATGTTTGCTTAAACAAGTGTGAAGATCATCGAAACAGAGCAACAAAAATGACGATTAAATTAAAACTACCTACCCGAAAAGTATCTTTTACCCCTAGTAGGAAATTTGTATTAAGAATATTCTCTTTTTCAGAGTGAACTAAAAGCTCTTTTGATCGCTTCCCCTCACCCCACTTAGAAATTCTAATAGTAGGGTTAACTGGTCTAAGAATTCCATAATGATTAACAAACATATTTCACTTGCAGGAGAGTGATTCAATATCTGGTAAGAAATATCGGGATTAAAAGTATAGAAACTCACGAGGCTCTTTAAATGTGCGTGCGAATTCGGTTTTTTTTCACTGCACTCTTTTCAATGTATTGTGAATAATTAAATTAACCCTTAAACATGATTATTGACTCCATTCTTCAGAGCAGCTTTCACAGTAACTATATTTAATCAATTTATGGAATAAACTGGGATGCATCAAGGAGTGTATACCTTGCTACCTTCAGTGGTTATTGTTAAGAAGTGTTGGAAACCGAAAATCTTCTTATATGGTAATACTGAGGTTTTATATTTTTAAATTGTATAGATTTTAACCTTTCTAAAAATACTTTAACCTCTAGGGTAATTAGAAACTCTTAAAACCTATTTTTAAATAATCATTGAAATTGGGTCACGCCCATTTAAATGGTGTGGAAAATGTGAGCAAAGTATTTTGATTTTGCTTAAAATTTGAATGAATTTTGGAAATCAAAACATTTAATCCAGAAATGCTAAAAAAAGTGTTGGCATGGAGGTACACAAAGTCCCAATTCCTTTGTCTTGTGCAACTAAAGGACAGGATATTTCTTTTTAATTTATAAATCAATTTGAAAGTAAAACTATTAATATAAATAAAATATTCTGTGTAAGTACTGATGGTGCTAATGCAATGATTGGCAATGAAAAAGGATTTGTTAAACTTCTTGAAAATCATATTGGACATAAAATATTGAGCTTCCATTGCATAATACCTCAGTAAAGTTTGGTTGCCAAAATTTCGTCTCAGCGCTTAATTTCTGTAATAAACACTATTTTTAAAGTAGTTAACTTTATAGTACTTCTATCTTCATTAGTACACACAGACAGTTTATAAAGCTCTTTTAGTAGAAATGGAAAATGAGTATATGCCGATCTTTTTTTGTAGGTCAACAAGGACAACATTTTCCCTAATAAGACGATAAGAAATAGTTAGGTAAATTGATGTTCCTAACAGGTGTAATTAAACATCTTAATGAACTAAAACTTAGGACTGCAATGAAAGAGTCAAACAGAACTGGAACATTTTGAATATTGGAAAGGCTTTGGTACAAAATTAAATATATTTTCCCGTGATATGAAGACTTACACCTTCAAATACTTCCCATATGTTAAAGCGCTTACAAATACTTCAATCATAGACGAACTTTAAACCTACGGTGAATGAGGAGCTTTCTAAAAGATGCTTGTATGTCTATATTTTCGTCTTTCCAATCAAACATGATTTAATAGACCCATTCATAATATCATTCTATTTGTCAATTTTTGAGTGAATGGAAATTGATAATTTTTATATGTGGAACCTATTGAACTAACATCTTCAGAGTTAGGGATTGATTGAATATTAACGTCGCACTGTTCAGCTACACGAGGGCTTTTGGCGACGGACCACGTAATTTTGATCCATGGTAAAGTGACGTGGACGACACCTGAGCTGGCACCCCCCTCTCCTAACTACCACACCATACAAACGGGAGGACGTTTTAGCTCTCGACAGATTTAACGTACATTGCTGCCCTACACGGCGGGTCTTTAGTGGTACTGGGCTTGAACTCTTGAAAAGGCAAGCCTATACCACTCGGCTACCGCGGCCACTCACAGTTAGGGAAAACAAAATTTACGGAGTTAAGGAAAAATCTGCAAGATAACTCTATCAATAAATCGACAACTGTTTGAAATTGCTGGATGTCATTGCCGGAGCGATTTAAGGTATCCGACTACGTTCGGAACCGTGATTTTGCAAAAGCGTGTAAATGGATAATATTTATGATAATTAGTGTCACTTAGATTAGAATACATATAAAAAATTGTTTTAAGGACATGATGAAAAAAAAATTATTTAAATACAATATTTTGGCAAAAAATTAACTTAGAATAACCTTTTTTCCAAATGTTCTCCTTTTGTAAAAAATGCTTCTATTGTATTAATATTTTGAATGTATTCAGCTCAGACCTCTGTACAGAGGCTCAACTACAATTTTTGAAATGCATAACTTGGAAGTTGGTTTATCCATGTTTTTACGAAAACAGAAGGGAGAAATTTTAAGAAAATACGCCGTTAATTATTTCAAATGGTTGTAACTCTGAAAATAATTTGAATTTTTCATAAATTATAGTTGAGCCTCTGTAAAGAGGTCTGAGCTATATACAGGCAAAATAATAATACAATAGAAGCATTTTTTACAAAAAGAGAACATTTGGAAAAAAAAAGGTTATTCTATGTTAATTTTTTGCCAAAATATTGTATTTAAATAAATTTTTGTTCATACTTAAAACAATTTTTTATATGTATTCTAATCTAAGTGACACTAAATATCATAAAAATTATACATTTATGCTCTTTTTTAAAATCATAGTTCCGAACGTAGTCGGATACCTTAAGGTATCCGACTACCCTAAAATCATGATTTTTTTCGAAAGTTGACAAAACATTTTATGATCTTATTTTATAGGGTATCTTATTAGCTTATAATAAAAATACTAAGTTTTTTATTTTCTATTAACTAGAATAAAAACTACAAGTGTCTTAGTAAGAGCAGGGGCCGTAACTTTACACAAAATGTTAAACATTAAAATACGTTTTACTCGAAATGTGTTTTTTTCGGAAAGCTCAAACGGGGACAGAGATTGCTCAAAAAGTTTTCGAAATAATTCGCTAAAATTTTTTGTGTATGTTCTGTGTAACAATAAAAGTGTTTTGACCTTCAGTCACTATTCTATTTCAAAATTTGTAGTTCTTTATGTGAATATAATTACAGTTTTTTTAAGCACTTTCATATAATCACTAACATAAAGTGCTCTAGTTTTTGTAAAAATTAAAATATCTCTTATCCTGAAGGTCATATCAAACATGAATAACTAAGTAGCACATCAAAATTTAAAAAATTAAGAATTTGCTTGTAAAATATTTGTACAAAGTGGGCCCCGTTTTTGTAAATTTTTGTATATTTTCACCAGTTTTTTACACAATTTTAATAATAATAAATTTTTTTTCAGTTTTCAAATTTAGGATTTTTTTCTTAAAATATACTAAAAAAATCTAAGTATCCCAAAAAAACTAACCATATTTCCTTTTTTTTCAAAAACAAGTTGTCGCAAGTAGGTTACCTTAATTGTTTGAAAAAAATAGCATGTGCTTTTCTTTCCGCTTTTGGTTCCACATATCTATGTGAACAAATAGTTTCTCCTATGAAATAAACTGCTGGTCACCGTAAGTGCAACACCCTAAAGGAAGCATGCTAATAACATGAAATTTACAGCATGCATTAGCGGAGGTGAGATATGCAAATGATTAGAATTTCAGCGCAGACACACATCACGCGCGCCTGTGGCACCAAATCAAAGCGCTGTTTAAGACTTGGAGATTTCGACGATTTCA
>BMAV01000384.1:70737-91797 GCA_019973955.1 Trichonephila inaurata madagascariensis
ATCTATATGAACTAGTACCAACATCACGCGTTGACGATCGTTTTGGAGTGATTGGTTACGTACTTGCGTTCGGAACGGAAGGTACCCAGAACGAACCTCCTTCCTTCATATGTAAATGACATATCCCTCATTCACTCATCACGATATTTCGAGATATATTGCACCTTGTGACGGGGCTTTACCTCGTTTTCACACTAATACTCTTGGGGAATCTTTGGGGCTAGAATTGAGTTATTTCATGTCTGACCCTCTCAAGAAGAAACCGCTAAATGCAGATTAGTTAGTAGATATATGGTGAAGGTTTTGTAATTGTAAGGAAAGAAGGAGAAAGGCAGCTGAGTGCTGAACGCAGTGAGCTGTTGGTAAGATATTAAACATAGAAGCGTAATTATAAAACAGGCTTTAGCGTGTTAAGGAATTTAAGGCAGATAAAGATTCTTAGGATAACTTCTAATAAAGATAAGTGGTTAGGATTCCAGGCGCCATTTACTTAGAATTTAGGAATACGTTATATCACTCCTGATTGTATCCCTATAGTAAGACTTGTGTTGTTTGGATCAATATATTGGAATAATAATAAATTAGTTGGTTTATGGCTAACTCGAGGGATCAATCATTTCCTCCTACAAATCAAGGTCGTGTAGATGAAGAGATGGTACCCCCGGGTCGGGGGGAATCACAACTTGCAGACTTAAAATTTGGCAGGCATATTTCTTTTGTTCAGAATAGATTCGCTAAGAACGCAGTTTACTGAAATACTCTCAAGAATGTTGCGGTGGCGTTATAGACAAAAGTTCTCGTTTTTGGAAGATCTATTGAATCTAAATTTGGCAAGCATGTTTCATCTGCGTTGAAAAGAGATTATCTAAAAACGGGTTTGTTGGATATGGACTCTAAAGGGGAGCGCGCTTCAGGGGGGACGTTATAAATTAATATTTTCATTTTTGAATTGCAAGACATACATACTTTATATTTGGCAAGCATGTTTCTTTTGTTGAGTAAAGATCCTTCAAGAACAAGTTTAGTGGAAATCGACTCCCAAGGTGAGGGGTTACGGAGGCGTAAGAGATGAATTTATTTCTGCTTAGAAATTCAAGTTCTCTCCTTTTTAATAAGAAGTGAGGGTATAAGAATGTTTTTCTATACACACACAATCGAATGCTTAGTGATAGGACTAGGATATTGTTAACTTAAAAGTAATTTATAGTCATACATCATAAAATACCTAGCAAAGTTAGTATATAATGCCTGGTTAAATATAAAGGACCTCAGTTTTTTCAGTTTTGTTAAGCCTGGTAATCCTGTAAATAAAATAATATTTACCTAAGTAACAAAATATTTAAAATTTATTTCTTCTTAAAAATAGTTTTCTCTGAATAAAATTAATTTCTTGAAAAACTTTTGTGAAGAATAATTTTTTAAGGGGAAATAAAAGTTTTCATTGTGTCACTTCCAATACAATTCTAAATTTTAAGAGTACAAAATGCATTCTATAATTGTTTTATTTTTAAATCATACAGATATAAAATTTCTGTCAATGATATATTCCTAATAATTTTCTCAATTTTTTCTTTAACATATTAATAGCTAAGTATGATTTCAACGTAATCCGGTTGATACTAGTAACGGATTTGGCTTAAAGCAATAGGTCTATATATACCTCTGACAATAAAGTTCGTTGAATAGTCCTGTAACATTAACGTAGATTCAATATTAACGAAAGTTACCTTACTGTCCTTCAAAATAGCCATCTCCCATAACTATGTACCTCTCAGATCTGCTGTACATGTTCTGGAAACTTTGCAAGAAGTCTTCTTTTGAGATGGAGTTCAAAAGCCTCGTCATGTTTCGTTGCATGTCAGGAATATTATCAAATCTCTATCCTTTCAAAGCGAGTTTGAGTCTCGGGAAAAGGGAGAGGATTGAGATCTGGCGAATATGGGGGATGTTCAGTTTGCACCACCCTCTTTTTTGCTAGGGTACTCTTGTTATGCGTACTGGGGTCGTATCCTACGTATTACCCATGTTTATCTCATCCCTAAATACTGGTTAACGACTTGTCGCACAGATTCACGGTTAATCTGCAGTTCATCAGCTACCATGCGCACAGTTAATCGAAGATCTTTCGTGATTAATTTCCTCACTTTCTCAATGTTTTCATCACTGACGGAGGTGGACGGTCTTCCGCTACGGGTTTTGTCAGAAACACTTTTCCGGCCTACTAAAAAATGGACGAAACACTCGTACATAAACTTCATGGAAGTGCTTGATCTTCATGAACACGTACTAGCATCGCATAAATTTCTTTTGGTGTCTTTCCATGCCATTTTCTTTCGGTATATTGATAAGCTTAAAACAAAACTTTAAATTGATATTTTGTTCCTTCATTTTCCTATTCTCAGTTAAGGTATCCGACTACGTTCGGAACCGTGATTTTAAAAAAGCGCATAAATGGATAACTTTCATGATATTTAGTGTCACTTTGATTAGACTACATGTATAAAATTGTTTTAAGAACATTTTGACAAAAAATATTTATTTAAATACAATATTTTGGCAAAAAATTAACTTAGAATAATATTTTTTCAAAATGTTCTACTTTTGTGAAAAATGCTTCTATTATAATAATATTTTGCCTGTATATAGCTCAGACCTCTGTACAGAGGCTCAACTATGATTTTTGAAAAATTCTTATTATTTTCAGAGTTACTACCAATTGAAATAATTATAGGCGTTTTTTCCTTAAAATTGCTTCCCTCTGTGTCGTAAAATATGGATAAACCCACTTCTAAGTTATATATTTCAAAAATTCTAGTTGAGCCTCTATAGAAAGATCTGAGCTATATACAGGCAAAATATTATTATAACAGAAGCATTTTTCACAAAAGGAGAACATTTTGAAAAAAAATTATTCTAATTTGATTTATTGCCAAAATATTGTATTTAAATTATTTTTTTTGTCAAAATGTCCTTAAAACAAGTTTATATATGTATTTTAATCTAAGTGACACTAAATATCATGAAAATTATCCATTTATGTGCTTTTTAAAATCACGGTTCCGAACGTAGTCGAATACCTTAAGAACCAATGCACTGAACAAGCTCTTTGTAGAACAAGTCTTACATGAAACACAAACGACGCTCAACTGAACAACGGTGATTGCAGATAGTCAACACTTGCCGATATGCATGTGCAGCGTTTTGTTTCACCAGTGTTACCAGATCGACCGTTCTGACTTCAATCACTGAACTTTATTGTTAGAGGTTGTATAATTGTTTTATTTTACATATCATACAGACATAAAATTTCTCTCAAATGGAATTCCTAACAGTTTTCTCAGTTTTTTGAGCATACTAATTGCTATATATGATTTCAATATAATTCGGTTGATACTAGTAACAGATTTGACACAAAGCAATAGCCCTCTTTTTGTAAATATATACAAAAGTCTTTTTTTTTAGTTTTTGTTTTTCATTTTACTAAAATGTTGGATCTAAAATGTACAGGCATATTAGTGTATACATAACAAGAGACTATTTATGTTTTTTCAGGATGAAATAAATCATTTTTTGGAAGTTTTAAAAAATAAAAATGGACAACCTATAGATGTGAAAGAACCTTTATCACCCAGCATGTCCAACAACATCTGTGCTCTGATTTTCGGTAAAAGATACGAATATGATGATCCCGATCGACAGCTTTTGGATAAGAATTTAGATGAAGGCAATGAGTTTCTCACTCAGACATCTGCAAGTCTCTTGTTCCCATGGATCCGATTCATACCGTTTCTCAATAAGTTCCTGCACATAAAAAAATCTCAAGAGGCATTTGACAAGATTCGAAATTTTTTTGTGTATGTTTGCTTAGTACAATATTCTTTCCTCTTTTAAGTGTAAAGTTGAATTCCGTGGGTAAAATAGTAGTTTTTTTTAAATCAGCGATCTTAAAACTGTACCTCAGATGAGAAAAAAAAATGGTGAGATAAATTGAAGTACACAACAAACCCACAATAATTCTATTTATACTCTTAACAATTTATAGAAACGTCTTTAAAAATCCATGCTTTAAAAAAGATCATATAATTTTAAAAACTAAATGAATATTTTTTTTCTGTAACTTTCTGCTCCTTTCGTTTCTATTTTCTCCTATTTGTGATACCAACTTTTATGAGTTTTTTCCTGCTTTTCATTCCATTCCACATCCGCTACAAGTTTAAAAAAATGTATTTAAACTTGAATGGATGAATAGAAAGTATTTTATAAACGATTGAAAATTTGAACAAGATATATAAATAAATATATAGGGGGAGAGTGAACGAATGGTAGCAATAGAATGACGAGTTAAATCGAATCACACAACAAATTCACAATTATTATATTTATACTCTTAACTATATTCATAGCAACAATTTTTAAAAATCCATGCTTTTAGAAAGATCATAATAATTTTAAAAACTAAATGAATATATTTTTCCGTAATTTTCTATGTCTTTTGTTTTATTGAGTTCACCATTTTCTCCTATTTTTGATACCAGCTGTTATGAGTTTTTTCCTAGTACACTTAATTTTAACAATTGTATATACAGGATTATTCATAATTCACGCCAAGATTTCAGAGCACTGTGTTAAAAAAAAAAAACTGATATAAAATAAGAAAACATCGAAAAAGCATATATGAAAGAAATAGAAAAAATTGAATTTTATTTATATACTTTACAGGTGTTCTATATATTCACCCTTTTTCATCCGGCATACATCAATGAAATAGTTCAGATCATGTCACACTCTTCCGAACATGATAATACAGACGTTATTGACAGTACATGTCGTTCTTATCCTATGTTATCAGAAAACTTGGTCTTTTACATAAGACACAAGTTTTCAGTCCGTTGCCGCGTGATAGAGCAAAACAGAATGCAATGATAATACGTGCTATCAATAACGTTGATAGCACCATGTTGAGTAGAGTGAGGCAGAAACTGGACTATCGCATTGATTCCTGTCGTGTGACCTAGGGTTCGCACATGAACACCTGTAAAATACTTAAATAAAATCTGAATATCTTCCATATTCTCTCATACATTCTTTTTTGCTGAAGAGAGTTTTATACTTGAAAAAGTCCGTGCAACGCCGGGCTGAATAAACGGAAAAGAAAAAAATGGAAAAAGCAAACTCTGACAAAGAAAAGCCTGCCTGACAAAAACAGAAGTGGAAGAAATTTCGGAAAAAGGAATTTAAATGACAAAAATACAGATATCACTCACATCGTGCATGACAGCATGCCACACACCTAGAACTGCTGGTCTCCAGAGGGAAAGGGAATAATTCCCCGAGGATAAATTTATACCCATTGAACAAGCCCATGCAAAGCCGGGCTAATTGGAGAGTAAAGAGAGCCGTACGACGGGGTAAAGAGGTATAAGAAACTTCGAAAAAGACAAATTTTAATGACATTAATACAGAAATCACACAGACACCAGGAAGTGCTGACACTGAGAGAGAAAAGGAAAATTTCCAAGGTGAATAGCTATACACTTGAAGAGGCCCGTGCAACGCCGAGCCATGCAGCTAGTTTCATATTATTACTGATGAAAAAATTTCTTTTTAAAATGATAAATGAAGAGATCTTTTAAACAATAGGATATTTCTTTTGTCGTATCTGTGAAATATTGTAAATTGAATGCAAGAAAACCTTTTTGTGTAGTGTAATATGGTATGATTAGTGGTAGCGTATGGTTATTATTCCAGTGAAGAGGCAGTTTTAAACCAAAATTGGTTTATCATTTTCTCATTATACACATTTAAAAACACTAAAAAAAAACATTTAAATTCTTAAAACTATACATTCCGAAGTTCTGATCTCGTCTTTGTTTTCTCTTTTTTCTTTGTTTCTCCATGTTGCCATTTGGTAATAAGTGAATGTTTCTGTTGCGCCCTCTCAGTAAAAGGACTAGTTCTTCAGCCCTTTACAGTGGAAAAATTATTCCTGTCCATTTAGTTCTTGAACGCAACGTCAATCTTACGAAATTTCTAATCACCCCATCTCTCAGACCTAGATTTCATTATATTCATTTAAATCCAACGAATGCACTCGGAAAAATTTTATTCCTATTTGACAAGATAAATTTTTGTGAAAGATCCAAACTATCCATTGAAATACATTATTAAAAATGCATCTGTGGAAACTATTTGAAATTGAAAGAGAAACAATTTCGTCAAAAATGTTCTTACTTACACGATTTAACTTTCTTAAAATTATCTTATACATTTTTTTGTACTTCAATTCATACAAAAATCAATGTTTAGAAAGTAATTTCAAATTCTAAAAAGTTAACGTTATTAAAAATCCAATGAAACGAGCTCAAAGTTAAATTGAAACTAAGGAAGTTTAAAAATTAGAAAGATATATTCAAATGGGTATTAAGATACTCACAAATTTTACAGAATTCCTATATCGTTACAAATTATATCAAATTCTGATAAAGTATGATACTCATATATATATATATATATAAGAAGTAGTCAGACCATTTTATCACTGCAAATGACAATTTAAATTTTTATTATTTTGTTTACAGACAAGAAATACAAAAGCATGTTAAAAGTCTGGATCCTAGAAACATTCGGGATTTCATTGACGGGTACCTTGTGGAAATGAAAACTCAACAAGAAAAAAATCCAAATACTACTTTCAACGGTAAGAATACATATCCGAAACTAAAATATTTCAGATGTTGCTGTTTTGAGAAAGTTGAATTTCCTTTCTTGCTTTCAAATACGAAACAAATTACTTTTTTTAAAAAGAATGTGTAGTAAAAAAATATTTGATTTTGATTTCTTGATTTTATAAATCACTTTTGGGGATCATTTGAAAGGCAGTAAGGCATAAATCAATTTAGACAGAAGTTAATAAAGTTTAAATGAAGTAAATATATAAACTAATATATTTACTTCATTTATACGTATACACTCCCAAAAACCATTTCCTCCAAAACCATCTTCCCTTTCATGTTGTGAAATTTAAAAGTAGTCATTTTATATATAATAAGGAATATAAAATCAAAATTTTCGCCAATTCCTGTAATTTTTTATTCTATTAAAAAACAATTGGACATTTTTTTATTTTTATTTTTTAATACTTTTTTAATAAAAGTATTATTTTCAATTTTGAATTATAACGAGAAAAAAATATCCATGACAAAAATGACCCACTAAAAACTATAAACTCAAAAAGTTATGAAGAGGTTTTTTTAAAGAAAAATGAGAGAGATAATATTATATACAAGGTGCGGTTAAAAAACTCGGACAAATAATATTTTACATAACTTTATAAAAAATTAAGAAATTAACACAAGACGCAACAAATAATAATAAAAGTACACTCGTAATAATAAATAAATTTAATTGGTTTCAAAGTGACCGCCGTTTGCAGCAATGCAGAGGCGAAAACGCTTGCAGAAATTTTCAACAATGATTTTCAAGTCTTTTACCTTTAGTATACCCCATTCCCGCAGAAGTGATTGCTTTAGAGAGTCCAAAGTTTTGTGCGATTTAGTGCAGGCCCTGGACTCTAAAATGAACCATACACTGTAATCCATTGGATTGAAAGCCGGCGAGTGGTGTGGTCATTCTTCAGATGATATCATGTCTGGAAAATTGGCCTTGCACCACTCTTGTGTCTTTTTGGCCTTGCAAACTGATGCAGAGTTTTGTAGAAGTGTCCAATTTGCATTTCCGAAATGCTTCTGGTCCCACGAAGTACAACACCTTCGATAATGTCCTTCTGGTACACTTTTTGATTGATTTTAACGCCTTCTTCCACAAAAACCAAAGGTGTTTTGCCACTTAAACAAACTCTGCTCCAAACCATGACCAGCTTTAGATATTGGCGATGTTCAACAATTGTCGAGGTGCTTGGAGCGTCCACACACCAAAATTTTCGTTTTGGCAGTTATGAACTTTTTTAACCGTAAAAAGCTCCTCATCAGTGAAAAGGAATCTCTCCCAAAGCTGACTTGCGGAACGTCTCAAAAGTTTTCGGCATCTTCGGAGCCGTACGTCTTTGTTTTTATTCAGTGAGAAGCTGAACTTTTCGCAACTTCTAAGGCTCCAGTCCAAGATCCGTTTTTGCTATTCGCCTCACCGATCTGTCACTTATTCCTATGTCATGAGCTATCTGTCTCATGGAATATCTCGGATTTCTCTGGAATCCCTTTTCGATGGCTTTACGATTCCTTGAAATGTTTACAGTACGTTTTTATCCACTTCCTGGATGTCGATCATCATTGCCAAGCTCTTTGAAACGGCAGATTGCATCAGATTCGCCGAGGTACATTCAGCATACGAACTGTCGTTTTTCCTCACTGAAAAATTTTTTAAAATATCAGACCTTTTGCTCGACATTATCAAAAACACATACATCAAAGTAAAAACTAAGAAATATATTTTTAAATATTTTATTATTAAAGTGTTAAATAAAGAAATATGAAAACACCAATTAAAAGAAAATTCGTTAAGTATTGTTCTAGGAGGCAAAAACTTTTTCCGAGTTTTTTTGCCGCACCCTGTAAAACCCTACATTGCAAATAGTTTCTACTGAATTTCTTCAAAACCCAATTAAAATTAGAGATTATTTTCGCTTCAATTCCCTTGTTCTTCTATCATGAATGGTCTAAATTTACGACAGTCACATGATAAATGCAATCACATGTTTTCCTTTGAAAATTCAAGATGGCATTAGACTTTTAAAACCCAAACACAGATAATTGAACAAAGATGCCCAAGTATTAAGTTTCTTCAACAATTTTTTGGAAATAAAAAAATATGTATGTTATACGGATATTTTTAAATCAAGTACATTTTGTTTACCTAAGTACATTATTGATGTTAATAAATATGTACTTTTTAAATAAAAGTTTCCATAAAGAGTAAACGTTGGCAACAATGAGGTGCATGAACAGATTGGTTGGAAACAAAGGTTTGCACATTTATCAAATGACTACGACGTCACATAAATTTAGACTATTGGGAAAGTTGACTTGGTACTGATTGGTTATTTGTTAACTTCCAACTCGAGCAATACATGGGCT
Source organism: Trichonephila inaurata madagascariensis (assembly GCA_019973955.1). NCBI lineage: Eukaryota > Metazoa > Arthropoda > Arachnida > Araneae > Nephilidae > Trichonephila > Trichonephila inaurata. The sequence continues at coordinate 79,827 of BMAV01000384.1, forward strand.
ATTCGCGACGGAAAATAGATTTGAAGAGCATTTTGATATACGAAATATGTCGTACATCAAATTAAACTCGTACTTCAAGATACTCTTGCATTTTTTATAATACAGGCGTAGTTTAAATGATTCATTTGTATTGAAAAGATTTTATTTTTAAATTTATTACCCGTGAGGGTAGAACTCGGTACCTTCCGATCCGTAAGCAGGCAACTTACCGCTGGACCAAAGTAATCATTTCAGTCTGGAGATTGTTACTGACTTATATAGATACCATCACCACACACTCCACTATCAGTGAGTTAGTGCATAGGCGAACGAACGATATAGTTGTTATGGCGAGCGTGTGAGTTGCTGCTGTTGCGTCAAGTGCGTTTGACGGCTTGATTGTTTTTGTGGTGGGTACATGGCCAAGGTAGCCGAGTGGTCAAGGAATCGGATCGTAGCTGGCCTTGTCACGAGTTCGAACCCAGTACCATTAAAGACCGCCGTGTAGGGGAGCGATGCACATTAAATCTGTCGAGAGCTCAAACGTCCTCCCATTGGTGCGGTACTTAGGAGAGGAGGGAAGCCAGCTCAGATGTCATCCACATCACTTGACCATGTTTCAAAATTATGTGGTCCGTCGCCAAGAGCCCTCGTGTAGCTAAACATTGCAACGTTAATATTCACTCCCTCCCTCACGCAGTGGGTAGATGGCGCCACGATAGCTGCGCGAAGGTTGTCTTTTTCGTAGTTTAGTCAGAATCATCAGTGAGGGAGGATTTCGGCACCTTCCAATCCGTAAGCAAGTAACTTACCATTGGACCAATGTGATCACCTTAGTCTGGAGGCTATTACTGACTTATATAGACATCACCGCCTCACACATACACAAATAAAATATGTCTGAAATTAACCCTAAACTCATCAAGTTTGCATCGCGTATGCCCAACTCATTGACACATCCCAGTTCGTAACTACCTAAACGATATACTCATGCATCGCAGAATTGGCCGTAGTTGTAAGAATGACTTAGCTTTGTTCCCTTGCCCTCTCAGATTACCTGATTTAATGCCCTGTGACTTCTTGCGGGGGCATATCAAGTACCTAGTTAACTTACCTCCACTACCACAATCCTTAGTCGAGCATAAAGAATGTATCAGGGCTGCAGTGCAGTCAAATGACGGGACAATGCTACAAAATGTATGAAATGAGCTCGATTATCGTCTAGAAGGTGGGATCCACTAGCAAGGTGCGTATATAAACATGGGGAGTTTGTGGATCTTTTCATATATCGTTCATGTATGTACGTTTGATACTTTTGAAAATATAGTATTTTTAAAATGAATGAATAATTAATGTTCTAACCCTGTATACAACCTCCGACAATAAAGTTCTTTGAATAGTCCTGTAACATTAACGTAGAATGTTAACGAAAGTTACCTTACTGTCCTTCGAAATAGTCACCTCCCATAACTATGCACCCCTAAAATATGCTATACATGTTCAAGAAAATTTGCAAGAAGTCTTCTTTTGTGATGGAGTTCAAAAGCCTCGTCATGTTTCTTTGGATGTTAGGAATATCGTCACTAATAATATATCGTCAAGATTGATAACACTTTTGTCACATCCCTAAATTCTGGGTAACGGTTTGTCACCCGGATTCAGTTCATCAGCTAACATGCGTACAGTTAATTGATGATCTTTAGTGATTAATTTCCTCACTTTCTCAATGTTTTCGTCACTGACCGAGGTCGCTAGTCTTTCGCAACGGGGGTTGTCAGAAACACTTTCCCTGCTTTTCGAAAACGGGCTAACCACTCGTACACACACTTCATGGACAGTGTTTGATCTTCATAAACACGTAACAGCATCACATAAGTTTCTTTTGGTGTCTTTCCAAACTTAAAAAAAAAGACTTTTATTTGATCTTTTGTTCGTTCATTTTCCTGTTTTCAATTAAGAATCAACATTCTAAACAAGCATTTTGTAAAACAAGTTTTATCCGTTACACAAATGAGTATCAACTGAACAACGGTGGTTGAAGATGTTCAACACCTGCCCCAACGCATGTACAGCACTCTGTTTTACCAGTGTTGCCAAATCGGCAGTTCTGACTTCATTCACCAAACTTTGTTGTCATAGGTTGTATTTCTCAGAATTAGATCTCAAACCCTTTAATAACCATTTTAAAAACTTAATTATTTTTCAGACGATATGCTTGTGAGCAACGTCCTAGACATCTTTAGCGCTGGAAGTGAAACGGTCAGAACGACCATCTTGTGGTTTGTGTACAGCATGGCTGCATTTCCAGATGTACAGAAAAAGATTCAGCAAGAAATATTGGAAATTATAGGCACAGAAAGAAATCCAGAATTCTTAGACTTGAAATCTATGCCATACACGCATGCTGTCCTCTTGGAACAAATGAGATGGAAGACAATAGTGCCTCTCAACTTAATACATTAGTAAGCAGAAAAAATTTAGACATTTTTTTGAAGAATAGATAATCTTTCGAATACTTGAAGACATTCAAAATTTATGCAATGTCTGTGTTTTAGTCTGTATTTCCTTTCTGGAAAAACGTAACAAGTAATAAATGAATTGAATGCAATTACCAGAAAAATGATATGTGAATTGAGATGCAAATAGTGTTTCAGTGGTACTTTCATATTACACCGTCAACCAATTTTTTTTTCAAATCAAAAGACGTCACCAAATGCCACGATATGCAGCGAAAAGTGAAATCTTCCCCTTGCATGCTCGAAAGCAATAGCAACGTTAACAGCATTTGGTGACATCTGTTGAATTGGCGACGTCTTTTATTTAGTGAAATTTGCCAAATGGTTTAATACGTAAGTACCGTTTCAGTTAACAATTTAGTCTGAAAATATATTTTTTAATTAAAATTGTTTTTATAATATTTTATTAAATCATATTTATTTGCCTTGAAATAAATATTTTTTTAAAAAAATGTGCACCCAATACTATCGCCATTTAATGTATACGCTTAATTTTTTAAGCTTATGTTTTTCTTGTATACTTTTAGTTCTCTTGATGACACAAAGGTAGGAGGTTATGATATTCCAAAAAACACAACGGTAATCGCCAATTTTTGGCAAGCCCATAATGATACAAGATATTGGGATGAACCAGAAAAATTCAAACCAGAACGATTTCTGAGTGAAGACGGAAGATCTGTTGTGAAATCAAAGTATTTCATGGGATTTTCTTCAGGTAAGTCTGTATCATTCTCTCATACATATCTGATATTAATTACCAATCTATTCACTGAATTAACAAAAGTCTGATGTACTATTTATACCATTTAATACTAAATATAAACAATGGCGAGAAACACAGAACAGTTATTTTTGCTTTTTCTGAATAATATTAAAAACTGAATTCTCTCCAAGTGAAATCTTAATGTTACCATGTTTTATTCATTAGACATAATTATAACTGGTACTTCATAATATGAAAAAGTACTCTAAAAGAAATTGCTAAAACAGAAAGAGGGAGCTATTTGAATAGAGTGAAAATGGGTAGATGTAATGCACATATGTAGAAAAGAAACATTTGAAATTTTGAGGAGTTGAACATTTTATTCAGGACATATTGTTGCATTTCGGAATCCACTCAAAAGGGGAATTGTACCTGTTCTGGTTCATATGCATGGTATTATTTGATAAAGCATTGATTCATAAAATCGAAAGATACTTCCAATATTTTTTTTATTCAAAAAAATAAAGCAAAAAGGTACATTATTTTATGTCTTTGTCCCATCATTACCTCGAGATCTGGTGGAGTTGCGAGGGCGGATCGATAACAGGGGTTGGGGTGAGGAGCACATAGCCCGTCAGGGCTTTTATCTCCTGTAAGGTGGTTTATATAACTTGCGATAACTATTACTTGCCCATTTTAAAAAAAGAGTTTAAGATATTTAATTTAAAAATAGATAAATAAAAAATTACAGGGAAAATAAATTAATTTACTTCCAATTAAAAATAGAAGAACAGCTTTTTTCAAAGCTAGAAAAATAATTACAGTAACTGAGTCTTGAATATTAATTTGCAACTCCCTCGGCCAATGAGAGCCTCGGGAGGTTTGGGTGCCCGGCCAATGGGGTAGCAGCTATTCGTGTCGTGTTGTGAGTGTGTAAATGAGTGTGAAATCGTGATCGCTCCTTTCCCGTGTTAGTAAGAGGGAGCTCTGTCATTGGATGTTGTGTTAATGAGATGACTTCGGTCCCGGGAGGGGTATCATTGTCGTATCTGGGTGCGGAGGCTTCCAGAGGCCTTACGGCAGCGTTTCTCAAACTGTGAGGGGCGTGATAACTCTACAAGGGGGGCGCGAGCATATTGAAAAATCGAAAACAAACGATTGTTTTTAAAAAATTACTAATTTAATGAAAGTAACAAACAAAAAATACATTCTGACATAATAAAAAATAGAATACACATTTACACTGATATAATACACTTATAAAAGTATCATTATTGCATAATGTATTTCATAATTAATTTAACAGTACTAAGTTAAGAATAAGTATAATAATTACCACCATGGTTGTGCCACTATATACAAAAATTAATACTTATCTTGATAATTTGTGCAGTTTATAATGAATCCCTTAACTGCCGATTAAAAGTTTTGCGATTCGCTCCCCAATGCCACCGTTTTCTTCTTAGGCGTACTTATATGATGTATTGGGGGGAAAGGAATAAAAATAAGCAAATCCTCTGAAATATAAGTACATCCTTTCGCAAACACTGTCCTTTTATTGTATTCCAAAGCCTGCGGAATATTAGAAGTGCACAGAAAAGATCGTACTTTTGACAGACGTATATATACGTCCGGGAAAAAGAACGTTTTAGCTGAGCGAGACGTTTATATGCTCGGGTGGAACTTAAGAGATTTAAATCCTATTGTAGATTTAGCATTAAAGTATCATATTATTGAATTCAAAAAATTATTTTTGTATGGAGGGCGGCTCGATGAGAAAATTATGTTTGAATATTGGGTCGCAAGTATTGAAAGTTTGACAACCATTGCCGTACGGCCAACGGAGCTTTCCTATTGGCAGTTAAGTATCTGAAGCTTTAAGAGTGGAGATTTTTGTTCAAAATAAGTTTAGAAAAATTTTGAAAAGTGGGGCTATTACAAAAAAATAATGTAGTAAATGATGATAAAAATTAATGTAGACATTAAAAAATTAATTTGAGAAAATGGTTCTGTGTCTGTGTATATATCGTGATGGTGTGTATTTCTCGATTTTTTGGATCAAGGGGCTACCTGAGTTGAGCAAGGGAGCATCAGAAGAAATGAATTTGTTGCCGTTACGAGAGAAATGTTGGTGCAAGTATGGACGAAAATGGAGTATAGCCTAGATATGTGTCGTGTCACTAGTGCCCATATTGAATCTTCGTAAGGTACATTTTTGGTACAAAAAAATGATACATTACCTAACTTCTGGTATAATAAATCATTCCAAGAGTACCTCAGAGAAACTAGAGAAAATTTTTTAAAAAAAGTTCAATCTTTTTCAAACACGCTGTATTTGTATCCCTTTATTGAAAATAATATGCCCGTTAAAACAGCAATTCTCCTTCATTGTTATTCATTCTTATTTCAAAAATATAAATATATCAAAAGAGTAACTGAAAGGTTTCTGATATATTTTTTGATTTCTTCTTAAAATATTTACAAAAATCATTATACAAAAAGGAAGTTTACTGCTTTAAAAATACCTTAAAAGCAGTTAAAAACTTATATTTAACCCTCTGACCAGAGAGTCCGTCCCTCAGTCGGGGATCATTGGCTTTGATGCCTGTAGATAACGCTGCGGTGTGATTTTTGGGAAGGGCTGCCTTGTGACATCTTCAGTTGAAACCTACCCAGTGAGAGGATTACGGGGTGGTACTTGGCGATTTTATTCAACTTAATCGATATCTGCGATTTTTCTTATCTATCACCGTCTATCAGTATCAATATTCCTATAGTTTTTCGTTTTTGATATTATTATGTATTATTATTTTTACATGAATATAAATAATTCCTAATCAGTTTTTATAAAAATAATAGTTACAGTTCTTGTGATTAAAAAATTAATTAATATAGTGTGCCTCGTAAAAATACTTAAATATTAAAAATTCTACTCAATTTCATGAACGATAAGGACATTTAAAACAGTCCTTAAGGTAATAAAATTTTTAAAAAAATTGCGCACCCGTCCGTCAAACGGATATTTCTAAGAGTGCCAAAAAAAAAAAATTAATGTTCCGGCCAGAAGGTTAAAAGTGGTTTTCTTTTAACATTTACTTATCAATTCAATCAGACACTTTCGAAGAATTTAGTGGCAAAATACAAAATAATGCACTGTTTTTTTGAGATCTTACTTTATAAAAATAATGGATATAATTGTTTTTCAATATATAAATTGATTAAAAAAAATTTATCTCATTTTTTACATATTTCAGGTAAAAGGGTATGTCCCGGGGAATCCATGGCTTATCTGGAGATGTTTCTATACTTCACATCCATGCTGCAAAAATTTGACATTGTATTTCCTCCTGGAACCAAGCCTACTTTTGATGCGAAGTTAACCATCACCTACAGACTGGAGCCTTTTAAAGTGCAGTTCATACCCAAACACTAAACATAATGATACTGTTATAATTTAAAAAAACCACATTGTATTTAAATAATAAAAACTACCAAAACACTAAATGTAACGATATTGGTATTATTTAAGGACACATTTTGTTTTTATATATAAAAAAATTCATTTAACATTGTACGTATATAATAAATTAATCTTGAGACTTTTTCTGCATGTATATGTAAACCTCGATGTATGTGTTAAGTACGAGTATTATGAAATATTTTGCGGTATGAAATCAATGTATATGTACATCTTTTTTTGTTGCCAACGATAGAAAGTTTCATTAAATAAATAAGATTATTGTTATTGTTTTGCCTGAAAAAAAATTATCTTGTGCACCACACATTCTTATAGTTTATACAAGTTTATTTATAATAAAGAAGAACAGGGGTTCTGATCAGTGCCGGTTTATCTATTGGGTTCTTGGGGCGGGCGCCCAGGGGCTCGGATAAACTGGACTTAACCAGGTTTTCTGGTAATAAATTTCGATCAACCAGGGTGAAGGAAGTCTGTAGATCTTCTACGCCGAGGGTGCGAAATGAGCTTAAATTGGCACTGGTCCAGATACATACATATGTACAGTTAAACTGTTTTTGTGCGGTAGATAGAGGCCGCATAAAAAAAATCACACAAAAAAATATTCAAAAATTTCATAAATTCTTACATATAACAAACTAATTCGTGGAAATACTACAAATTTTTTTTTATGCAGTGGATAGGGACTGCATAAAAAAATCGCATTTATAAAATATGCCAATTATTTACGAAATTTATGTAAGAGTACTTCCATAACAACATAAATAATTAAATATTACTCATGAAAACATTTTAAAAACATATAGCTTCTCATTGTATATACGGATAGGTCTTTAAAATGCACGTGCATAATTCATCGTTACTCATCGTAATCCTAAGTCCTGTAATGAATAAGTTCAAAATCGTTTTCGTCGCTTGAAGGTACAATTTCAATTAAATTAACTTTCTGGCAACATAAAGTAAGAGATAAGTTTTTGGTCGAAGGTCGGGTGGTCAGTTGCTTGTTAATGTCACGATAACCAGCTATACATGATTGAAGCCCTTTTTGGAACTTTATACTCCTTTCTTAACCGGTATCTATTTTAAGAAAATGCTTTTCCAATTTGTTGGAAAGCTGGATTCCTGCATATTTTTATCCGTTCTCAAAGAATCTGGCTTCTTGTCCGTCTTCATAATTTATCAAACTATTGACAATGTCACTGTCATTGAAAGTTTCGTCTTCAATCAAGCGCGGGCTGCTGGTGCGTTGAGAGAAAGCTATTGAAAGCGCATTATCGGGAGACTGCTTTTAACAAATGAACAGAGCGTCTTGATGTGTCTATATTTCAGTGGCGTAACGTACACCCCGCATCACGGGGGGTCAGGACTCTAGGGGCTTAAGGTCTGATTTACATTAAATACGTATTTGCCCAATTTATGAAATATTAAAGGCAAAACCTGACTTTCAGGGAAGGTCCTAACATTCTCCGTTACACCACCGGTAAATAGATAGAAAACATTACAGTGGGGCCAAAGCCATTGAGTCCTGTCACGGGGGGGGGCAGGACTCTAGGAGCCCAAGGTTTGACTAACGCTAAATACGTATTTACCCAATTTAAAAATTATTAAAGGCGAAATCTCTCTGACTTTCAAGGGGGAGGGGTCCTAACATTCTCCGTTAGGTCACTAGTAAACAGATAGAAAACATCACAATGGCGCCGAAGCCATTGAAATTCCTACACAGCATAAAATAAATATCGCATATAAAAATCACACAAAAATAAAATCGACTCTATATAGTTTTTAATAATCTCTACCAAAGACACAAATATGTCTTAAACATTAAAGATAACAGAAGCAAACACGTATTGTAAACATAAAGATATAAATGATGCAATATTATAAACAATACAGACTAAGGATAATTTTTAATCGTACATAAACGTGGAGTTTAATCAGTTTAGTAGTTAGCCAGGCGGGGCGGGGGCATCTGTTTGTAACAGTGAGTGAGGGCATCTTGAAAATAGTGGATAGAAGCACTAAATCCATTGCAAGAAAAAGGTAACTTACCTAAAGATGCATTCAAAACTGCTTTTCTCGTTTTAGCCAAGGGACTAATAGAAGAGCAAAGAAATGTGGAAATGTTATTAGTCTGAGCGACCAAACAATACTACTAGTTTCTTTTTTTCAGGAGAGGCTAGTTTGTGTTACGGAATAACGACACAAAATTGTTCAAAATTATACAACACAGCCATTAGGGATTACAGATACTGGTCGTCATTAAAATATTTTATTTTGTTTCAATGAATCTTTAATATCAAAACAATATACTAGAGAAATCTGAATAATATAATACTAACACTACTTTTACTACAAATTATACGTGTTTCACAACATGCTCAGATTCAAAACTATCAGTAATATAATAATTTCAGGTATACAGAGATATTTAGTTTAATTCCACCCGAGCCTTTTTTTATACTATAGATACATTAGTAAGAAATTCGTGTAAGTAAACGTAGAAATTAAACTAAGCTTGCTAGTATAATAAAGCTCATGTATGTTTCATGTTATCCGAAAATTGTTTAAGGTATCCGACTACGTTCGGAACCGTGATTTTGCAAAAGCTTATAAATGGGTAATATTTATGATATTTAGTGTCACTTAGATTAGAAAACTTATATAAAATTATTTTAAGAATAGTATTACAATAAAAAATTATTTTAAGAATAGTATTACAATAAAAAATTATTTAAGTGCAACATTTTGACAAAAAATGAACATAGAATGAGCAATTTTCAAAACATTCTCCTTTTATAAAAAATGCTTCTATTATAATTATATTTTGCCTGTATATATCTCAGACCTCTGTACAGGGGCTGAACTAATATTTTTGAAATATATAACTTAGAAGCGGATTTATCCATATTTTACTACAACAGAGGAAGAAATTTTGAGAAAAAAACGCCGATAATTATTTCAATGGATGGTAACTATGAAAACAATGCGAATTTTTAAAAAGTCCTAGTTCAGACTCTATGGAGAAGTATTTATTTTATATAAGCCAAATATTATTATAATAGAGACATTTTTTATAGAAGGAGAACGTTTTGAAAAAAGGTTATTCTAAGTTAATTTTTTGCCAAAATATCGTCTTTAAGATATCCCACTACGTTCAGAACCGTGATTTTAAAAAAGCGCATAAATGGATAATTTTCATGATATTTAGTGTCACTCAGATTAGAATACACGCATAAAATTGTTTTAAGATCATTTTGACCAAGAAAATTATATAAATACAATATTTGGCAAAAAAATTAACTTAGAATAATCTTTTTTCAAAATGTTCTCCTTTTGTGAAAAATGCTTCTATTATATAATACTATTTTGCCTGTATATAGGTCAGACCTTTTTACAGAGGCTAAACTAGAATTTTTGAAAAATTCACATTATTTTCAGAGTTACCACCAATTGAAATAATTATTGGCGTTTTTTTCTTAAAATGGCTCACCTCTGTTGTGTCGCAAAACATGGATAAACCCACTTCTAAGTTATATATTTTAAAAATTCTAGTTGAGCCTCTGTACAGAGGTCTCAGCTATATACAGGCAAAATATTATTATAGAAGAAACATTTTTCACAAAAGTAGAACATTTTGAAAAAAGATTTTTCTAAGTTAATTTTTTGTCAAAATAATGTATTTTCATATTTTTTTTTCAAAATGTTCTTAAAACAATTTTATACATATATTATAATCTAAGTGACACTAAATATCATGAAAATTATCCATTTATGCTCTTTTACAAAATCACGGTTCCGAACGTAGTCGGATATCTTAAAAAAAATTTCTTTTGTCATAACGTCCTTAAAAGAACTTTATACATGTATTCTAATCTAAGTGACTCTAATTATCATGAAAAATATCCATTTATGCTCTTTTTTTTTAAATCAAGGCTCTAAACGTAGTCGGATACCTTTAGAGGAAACAAAGAACTATATTTATTTTAAATATACAAGAAAAATACTGAAAACTGTTAAAGATCTACGCATACAAATGATGCATATATGCAATTTTATTGAGTAAATAACTTATAATACATAATCAAATAGCTCAAGTAAAAAAAAAATGTTAAACTTAAATCAAGAGAAGGATAACCCAAAAGTAAAAATGATGAAATAATATTTGGATAAATAACCGTTCGTTGCTACTATAACCCTTTATCTACCGACGCGGTACCTATAAGTACCACTCACTTTAAAATTTTATAGACTAACCATTTTTAAGAATACTCTGATGATACTTAGCAGGAGTATTCTTTGAAATCCACTCTTCCAATATATATGGCAGCACGGGTTCTATGATGAGTATTTTAACGAGGAAGACAATTAGTTTTATAGCAGAAATTGCGTTTTCAGCTGATAGAGTTTTCAGCGGATTGCGAAGATTGTCATTTTTGTTCCGAAAAAAAGTTAATGTCAAAATGTAAAAAAGTTTAAGTGTCTTAATTTTTTTGTATGTTAATAAAGACCTTAGAAAACGATTTGACTATTTATTTTGGGCGAACAGTGAGTAAATTAATTTTACAGTTGAATATCTTTAATTAATTAGCTCTAACTAATTAAATTTTCCAAAGTTGAGTATTTGGTTATGTACGTCCCTTAAATTTCAATGTAGTGATTCAAAAAAAAATATATTGCATGCAAAAAACTTCAGTAAATCATAATACGGTAGATAAAGGGATAACAAGCTCAATTGTTGTAACGATAATTGGGATATTCAGAACCGTCAAGGGTTAAATTATATTAATACATTAGAACAGGGGTACTCAGACTTTCTTCCCGCTGGGCCACATACATATCATAGGTATTTCACGCAAGTCGCAACATGATGGGGTAACAAAACACTAGAAGACCAAAGTAACACTGAACGAAGCAAAATTAATCAAAATATCAAAACATTTCTTAGAGAGGGGAGGGGGAGAATGTTTTACTTCAGTACTATATTAACCTATCAAACACACAAAAATTTATTTACTTTTATTTATCTTTTACTTAGTTATAGGGTAGTTTCGATTTTCTTTCATCCATGAACAAACCTCTTGTTTACATCCTAATATCTTAAAATAAAATTGATAGCAAAATTGATAAATTTGATTGCTGGATTGATAAAACTTCCCGCTAAGTTTTTAGTAAATTTTTCTCGAATAGTTAAATTTCTTAGTTCAATGGGCGTTTACCGGGCCATTCAGAAAAGGCCAGCAGTTCGTAGGTTGAGTATCTTTGCAATATAGAAATGCTGCCGAATTTTTAAAGTGTGGT
>BMAV01000384.1:91897-106285 GCA_019973955.1 Trichonephila inaurata madagascariensis
ATTCGTGTTTGATTCGACTGAGTATTTTGGAGGCATTTTCGAGTTAGTATATACTATCGTATAACAAAATGAAATACTGTAGCGAATTAAATTGCCATGATGACTGTAGGGTGAAAAGTTTTTTTTTTTGGTTTCCACGGAAGAATCCATATTTATTTAAAAAATGGATACAAAACTTCGGTTGAACAAACTTCAAACCATCTAACTATTCATCAGCATTCTCCGATCATTTTGAAGAAGCATGCTTTATGTATGAGCCTTTCACCAACAGAAGGACATTAAAACCAAATTCAGTTCTCACAAAATTCTGTTTTTCTGAGCGGCCATCAACCCAAAGAATTTTGCAGAGAAGGAATAAATCTTCAGTGTCACAAAAATTAAAAAATGTTCCAAAAGACATTTCGACAGGAATGTGAGTACTTTTTAATTATTTCGGTACTTACTTATTACCGCAACAATCGCCAATGTTCAAGATAACTAGCAAAAGTTGCGACTCCGATTTCGCATATGTCGTATGCGCTGAATCGGCAATCATGTACTTCGTTTCATGTAATGTTGCCAATAGGTTGGGATAATATGTAAGTATTTTTATTTCATTTTTAATATTTTTTTTTTTTTTGTTTTTATCAAATACGGCGACGATATTTTAAGTTTTAAAAGCAGTCTGAAATATTTTATGAGCATTTTGAATCCATAGAATTTTAATTTTGCAGACGTAAGGAAATACGTAGGTAAAGTGTAATACGATTAGCCTTTATTGTTTACTTGATAATCACGTTACAATCGGTAAACGATCGCAGCGCCTATGGTGATGAATCGACTCCATTGGTGTGATAAAAAAAAGAGCTGCGAAATTATGATGAATACACAAATTACAAATACTTTATGTGTTTCTTTTACAAAGTCTATGAGGTGTTCATCTTTTGCAAAATTCTCCTGGTGCAGTATTTTTCTTATAGAACCATTTGGAATTCCTCTACAAATGGCTTATATAAGAATTTGTCCAATTTATTTCATATTTATCCTAGATTTTCTTACGAACGTCAAGTAAGTTTCCATCACATTAATTACATTTGACACAGGGATCGGCTTTATAAGTCTGCCAATTAGAAAGTGATCGGGATGCTGTAATAAATTCTGATCTGCATTTATAGAGATATAAGAGCGTAACAAATTAATCTAAATATAAATGATATATTCTACACTTCCTGACTTTACAGTAACTGATCAATATAGACTTTTAGTTCTCGGATTCACGGAAATATAAAAATAATTATTAGAATAATTGGAGATTTTTCTCTTAAAAGTGCTAAAAAAAATCAGTGTTCAGAAAAATTCTGTTAGCTATTTTTGTCATTTGAATCGAAATTAAGAAATCTAATGTTATTAGATTATTAAAAGTGTGCAGCTCGAACCAATATATCCATACAAAACGAATTTACTCGAAACATAATACTCAAAGATTGTTTACAAAAATTTGCAGTGTAATCCTAAATATCTCTCTGCTTATATATTAATTTTATTTTATAAAAAATAACAAACACATTACAAAAGATATTGAAGGACTTAAATGTTTTTATTGAATTCCCACAACGAAATTTCATAAAACACTCTTCATATGTATGAAAACTCTTTATATACGTTTCTAATCGAACAAACGCTCAGTATCACAGCTGCAACTCGTGCCTTGCAAGGTTGATTTTAAAAGAGCTTCGTCCTTCTTTTCTTGTATTGCTGGAAGAAAATAAAAGATGTATTTATATAGTACATAATACATGATTGTAATTTGTAATGTATGATTGTAATTTGATTTTTTGTGACTGTATTTTCTGAAAATGTAGCTTAATACTTATTGTGCATATACGAGAAACTTTTTAAACAAATGATTCAGTTAAAACAACAAATGAAAATATTAAAATGTATGAAAACAAATGAATATGTTATTCATCCCACCTGATCGGCAGTAACATCAGATCGTGGTCCCCGAAATTACATCTGTCGTTTTTGGCAGCAGTTTGGAGCGGCATAGAGTGGCAATACAATTTCGCTGCATTCCACCCCAATTTTGAAGTAAGACACCCCGACTCCCATCCCTCGGCTCAAGTGTAGTATAGGATGGGGAGGGGGCAGTTTGGATTTGGCGATTTTTATCTAAATGTCATGGTGAGATACCGAATTCATTCTAAAATAAATAATAAATAATTCCGAAAACAAGTACCTTGGCGACCACTTATAGTCGCCAAAAAAAGGATTACGCCAAGTGCTCCCCCACATACAACACTTTAACCGCTAAACTCCATTCACATAAATTTGACTCAAGTGTAGTATGGGGGGAGGCACTTGCATTTGGCGATTTTTCTTCGGATTTGGCGATTTTTATCTAAATGTCAATGGTGAGATATCGAATTCATTCTAAAATAAATAATAAATATTTCTGAAAAAAGTATCTTGGTGACCGCTTTTAGTCGACAAAAGAAGGACAGCGCCAAGTGGCCCTCTTATACTACACTTTAAACCATCCCTCTTCCACTACCACCAACCTTTTGAGAAAACTTTCGGCTCACTGAATATTTAGAGTGCTTCCATGCCACACACCCACAATATATTTACAAGCATCCATGCCTTCTCCGGAATTCGAACTCGTGATTTTCGACATAGCAGTCAATGTCCCTAATTACGAAAGGTACTTAAATAACAATGGCTGTTAAATTCTTCTTAATAAAATTTCATCGCCGTATTTAAAATCACACTCTTTAACTCTGCGCACACACATATTTCTATTCATAAACACATGCGCTTGAGTGGGATATGTACCATGAAATAAAAAGCTTGTTCAAAGAACAAGAAATATACTTTCACCAAAATGCTTAAGTTTATAATTTAATTTCTCAACTCTATAAAGATGGCAACGAAATACTTGAATTGGGAAATTAAAAACAATTTGTCATGAATTCTAGGTGTTGGTCATTTGATTTACGAAAACAAAGTAGGCTGTTAAACACCAAAACTGTCTAAATTCGTTTCTAATATTATTTTAGTAATATTATTGTTAAATTCGTCTATTATTATATATTTTTCTGAGAAGTTGAACAAGTGTAAAACTGTGTTTTCTACCATCACATGATTCAATGAATGATGCATTTAACAAACTAATTTTTTAAAAAAAATAATATATAACTGCGGAAAAGAGTACATTTTATCATATATATATCTATATAAAATTTTAACTTATTCTCAGTAAGCACATCATAAACATAATTCTTTTTATAAATTAGAGCTATAAGATAGAAAAGTTTTAGGCCCATTCCCATTTAAAAACTTCGTAATATTTTAGCTTTTTATGTTAAAAAAAATTAACAATTCCTCTGCCAAAAGTTACATTTCCTCATATATTTTCAAATCCAAAATTTCATACATTTTTTAAAATTTCTACTGGCAGATTACAAAACAACTGCAAACAAAATGAGAAACAGACAATATTGACAAAAACAAGACGAAAAACAACAAAAGTAAGAAGAAAAGAAAAAAAAGAAAAGAAACACAAGTCCACAGTATAGTCTATGTATCACACATTTTGTGTGTCTGGCTTCCCAATATCTGCTCCACATGCATCCAGAGCTGAGTGCACGGCAGGGTGCCAAATGAATGGTGTCCATTTCTTCATTGGAGTCGCACAGTTTGGGCAATGCCTATCATGTTTAGAGACTTAGACAGGCAGTCGTGCGAGTGGCGGCCACAGCTCTATCTCGTGGCCATTTTGGAATCTGAAGGAGTTTGCTAGACCTCACTTTTTGATTATTGTTTTGGTTGAATTTAGATCAGGAATGTTCTCTGTAGCATTTCTTTATGATCCTTTTGGAACTATATATCTTCTTTAAAGCCCGAAACAGATGAAAGTCACTTGATGCGAGATTAGGACTACACGGCGGATGGTGTAGGCGCTTCCAACCAAGAGTTGCAATATGGTTTTGCTTTATCGTTGCTGAGTGTGGTGTCGCATTCTCATCCAACAACAGAACGCTAGATCTGAGAAGCTAAGGCCGCCTTTTCTGAATCACCTCTTTCAATTTCGATAGGGTGTCACAATACCGCGTAGTATTGATGGTTCCAACCTCCAAAAAGTCCACTCAAAAGTAAACTATTTTCCGTATGCAAAGCTCTGAGTTTTCCTGGAGGGCTTCTTGAATCTTATCTAGCGGTAAGACAAATGCCTCAATGTACTTCGTACTTATGTGGAAAAATGAAGTTATGTCTTATCTTTAATATCTCATTCTATGTTTTGACTTTCGTACACAACTCTGACCACAGTCAACAGAGGAAACCTATTTTCCGACTCATCCTCGTAATAACAATTATCTTTAATTTCATCTAAATAACATTTTAATTTGCAATGGTCCTTGCCTTCAGGACTCGCGCTTACCTGCATAACAGGATAATCGTAACCGTATCTCTTAAAAATTAAAACCTCAGCTTATTTAAAGTAAGATTGCTTCACAATTTATCATACGATAACTTTCCACCAATAACAAGGCTCCGTCAATGGAAGTCATATGAGTTCGGAACTTCTGTTTGCCGCTTCATATAAAAGGCTCGAGATACTTTAGAAAAATCCCACTTTTGTCCTCGTAAAGTACTACACGCGTATGTCTTATTTCTGGTTTGTGTTATCCTTTTTTATGTTTGTGTGTGTCTACACGTACAATATATAAACTGGATTAACTATCAACACATGACTGCCTCATCAATGACATCCATATTAAATGAACTATCTGAAATATGATTGTCGTTAAATAAAGAATTACCAATGGCCTCAATCTTGTCATATATATATACTTTTCAATATTAGGAGCAAAATTCTTGAATATGTTAAACAGTAAGACCCGCTGTTAACGCTGTTTCTTTTAGCGCTGTTTCGGTTTAACGCTCTTTTATTTGGAGTGTGGGATTCCCCGAAATTACACACAACAGTAGGCTTCCAGATATTCGAAGCAGTTTATCTGTGTTTTCTCTTTCCAGCGGTGTTATACGAACGTATTTTTATCGTTTCAAACAATTGTTAACGTTATTGTAAGTATAAATTTATATAATATAGCGATTGCTATAGTGACAAATATTATGATTTTTAGTTTTTATCATGAGTGATAATAAAAAACACGAAAATAAAGCAGTAAGAAAAAGCAGGAGCAAATTTTGACAGGAGTTCGAAGGCAAGACGGGCGTTATGAATGCCTCCACTTACCAACAACTTCTTACAGAGCGCAAAAGGAAAACGCAAATTACATTAGATGCCTTCTTGATAAAAAAGCAGAAAATTGGAAAAACAGTGTATGATGTGAAATGTAAACATACTGACTTAAAATTTTATTTATTTTTATATGTATATTCATTTATTATGTTTCTATATTTGTAAGAAATACATTTTTGTTTTATTGTTATAAAACACATAATTAATAAATTTAATGGTAAAATACCTGGCCAATTTTCTACTCATCTTCCCCTAGCTCCATTATTTACATGATGAGATAACCTCGTTTAACGCTGCTTCATATTACGCTCTACTTTGATGGAACGTATACCCCGCCTTAAGCGGGGTCTTACTGTAAATATATTGTGCAGTAATTTATTGGAAACATTTAATGGATAATAGATATATATTAGTTACCTTCTTCCTTTTCTCTTATTTCTCGTTCTATTGCTTCTCTTGCTTTTGAAAAGAAAGAAAAAAACATTTTAAAATGTAAATATAATAATTTTTGTGTGTATTGAACATGATATTAAGTAATGTAAAATATTCATAAATTTCATGAAAAAGATCTTAGTCAAAATTAATATTGCACAGATATATTTTTCAAAAATGCATTGAATGAATTTCTAAAATTAGATATGAGTAAACTGATCAAGCCTTTTGCTGTTATGTAGATTGAGACATAATGACCAATTCACAAAATATATCGTCTTGTTTCTAAGTGATCTTATTTGACTACAATTTTGTTTGTGATTCATAGCTCAATCTGCAATATATTTAGTTAACTATTCTTTAACTCATCTAGTTTCAGTTTTCATTGCAGAACAGTAATACACTGAAATTGAGGTATATTTTAAAAAGTAGGAAAATAACATTAAAATTATTTTTTATATAGCTTTCAGGAATACCAATTGTATCCAGTGGTGCACACAAAGGCGGGGGGTCCTCGGGTCTGGACCCCCTTTTTGTGTGTACCACTACGGAACCCCGCCTCCATAGCCCTTGATTTCTTTTCGATTGATTATAATCCTATTTATGTAGTACGTAAAATTTAATTAAATATTGATCATAAAAATTAATTTTATTAATAAATGCTAATTATTTATTCAATAAATTATTTTTTACTGTTTTTTGTTCCGACAATTGACAAAATCAAAGGAATATTTTGAGCAGCGTATTGGGGTATGATACGAGAACGGTGGACTTCCGACCCTGGACCCCCCCTTGAAAAATTCCCGTGGGCGCCACTGATTGTATCTATCTTTCTTTATTTAAAGATACATTTTTCTAAGAGTTATCTTAATAAAGTAACTTTTCAATAAATATCTGGCTCAAAAACCTCCCAGATCTATGGAAATTTTCAAAAGATAATGTTTTTTTTATAACGAAAACATTTTTGTCCAGTGTAATACTGCTTTTATGATTTGTATTTAAATGAAAATTTAATGAAAGAGTAGCAAAGCTGGTTTTCTATAGTTTATATATTTTTGTGTGATTCATTTTATAACAATTTCGACTGATTACCATGGTAAAGTAGAGGACAAGGTTAAAAGCGCTTTACGGAGTGAAGTGTTAAGTGATTTGGAGATGACTTTCAAGTGATGTTTTGTACCAACTATCTTCAAAGCACTTTTGAATAATTCTTGTAGGGTATTCATGTTATAGATTGCTGTATGATTCTAGAAAATTGGGATCAAATACCGCGTTATTTAAATATTCCTGATCCTAACATTATTTATCCTTTTCACTAGTTATTGACACACCAAGAAATCTCAAAATAGTATAAAATAAGCGTGAAATTGTACTTATGTAAATGTATATTGTACCTTCGACAGATTTCGACAAACGAAAAGACATTGCCAATTCAAAAAGTGTCGCCAAAGGCTGTCATCGTCATCATTTCTGTGTTTGAACGTGCGCAAATGCGGTTCCCATCATTGGCTGTATGTCGCAACATTTGGCGACTGCTTTTGATATGAAGAAATTGGTCTATGATGTGATATATAAATAACCATGAAAATTAATATTAGCTACTCACCAGCCGTCTCCTTTTGTTGCTC
Organism: Trichonephila inaurata madagascariensis; assembly: GCA_019973955.1. Classification (NCBI taxonomy): domain Eukaryota; kingdom Metazoa; phylum Arthropoda; class Arachnida; order Araneae; family Nephilidae; genus Trichonephila; species Trichonephila inaurata. The sequence continues at coordinate 99,203 of BMAV01000384.1, forward strand.
CCTATCTTCATATAATTGTCTAAAATGATCAGCAGCAAAGCTGATTATATCATGCGGCTGATTCTTAATCACCGCATAGCTAATACTGTGAAGAAGTTTGGGAAGCTCTTCCGGTACAATAGGGCGAGGCCTAGTTACGGACATGATTTGTAATCTGAAAAGTAAATGTTGTGACGTTTGAGGTAAATAAAGGTAGCGTGATATTTATTAATTTAAATATTTAGTGAATTTACCTCACAGCTATTAATTACAGTATATGCTTACAGTATATGCATTGAAGTTATCAAAAATAATGTTTAGGTTCTTAGAGTCCAAGTTCGGTTGTTTGTGAGGAAGGAAATCACGTCTCGTCACTATGAATGTTTTTAACCGTCTCTTTCCTCTTGGCTCTCTCTGTTCTCTGGTATCATAGCGATCGGCTCCTTTACCCTCGAATTACATCCGGTTCGTGGGCGGAGTAGGGAATGGGATCCTTGTGGTGTCAAAGTTTGCCAGGGCGATGCCCAAGACAAGATCACGCAATATTTTCAGGGTGCAGGTGTTCCTTGAACGTGTTGATCATATCCACAAAACGAAGATGACTTACAGCTGTGTGGCGGGAAACTTTACAACGTATATGTATTTACTTACGTATTTTTAAGGCCGTATCACACACGTACACGTTTCAAGCAATTTTTCGTCCAATTTGTGCAATTTTTACTCGGTTGCTATAGCAACGGATTTCGAACAACTTTTTGCTAGTGAGCTCCAAAAATTGTTCCAAATAATAGTTGCTTGAAATTCTAGCCAATAGTGTTCTTCGGCGCTCCACGTCATAAACAAGATGGAGGCTTCGGTTTCGTCTAACACATCAGATATGTCGTATAATATTTTAATGGTGTATAATATTTTAACGACGTATAAAATGTTAAACAGGATCGTGCTCAATTTCGGCTTACGACCATTAACAAAAGCGCAAGCGAAATAAAAAGAAATAATTTTGGATGTTCGTTTTCCGAAGAAGAAACATCGGCGAGTAATTATACAACGTGGAGATAGAGCGCGGCTGACGTCAGAGCATGTCGTTTTGCTTACGGCAACCCTTCCCCCTCAGATTAGGCCAAAAATTGGAAGAAAAAAATTGCATGGAAAATTAACGTGTGATACGGCCTTAAGCCATCAAAAAACAAGCAGAATATAAATGAGCAATCTCGAATCTAAATATTTTAATATTCCACAACAGTTATCATCATTTTCATATGATACAATTTTTCGAATAAAGCTATGATTTGTGTGTGTATGTGACATCCATTGAGCCTCAATTACCGTGGAATGACTATATTCTGAAACCGAGAGGACGACCGTAAACAAAACGATACGCTCTGACGTCAGCCGTGCTCTATCTTCATATTATAAAATTACTCACCTATTTTTCAGCTTCGGAAAACGAACATCCAATATTATTTCTTTTATTTTCGCTCGCGTTTTTGTTGGTGGACGTAAACGGAAATGGAGCATCATTCTGTTATTATACACCATACCTGATGCATTTCATGAAACGGAAGCTTTTCCTTACCACCATCTGGTTTATGACGTAGGGCACCGAAGAACCCCATTGGCTGGAATTTCAAGCAACTTTTATTTGGAACAACTTTTTCAGCTCACTGGGGAAAAGTTGTACTGAGCCATTGCTATGGCAACTGAGTAAAAATTGCTCGAAACTTGTACGTGTGATAAGGCCTTTAGACTTACAGATATAAAATTTGGCAGGCATTTTCCTTCCGTAGAGTAAAGACCCGATACCAAAAGGGTTTTTCGAAAATTGACCCCCAAGGGGGTTGCGAGGGTTTAATGGGGTGTTAGAAATAAATATCCCGTTTTTGAACTATTAGACCTTCAGACTAGAAATGTGGCAGTCATGTTCCTTTCACGCAGTAGAGATCCGCTAAGAAAGGGTTTTGCCAAAATGGACTCCCAAAGGGTTTCGCAAGGGGTTAAGGGCCGTTATAGATAAATATTTTTATTTATCTATAACGGCGAACTATTTCTCAACTATTAGACCGGCAGATTTGAAATTTTACAAGGAGTAGAAAATTGCTACAAAAGAGACCTTTACGAAAATTTAACCCCAAGGGGGTTGCGAGGGGTAAAAAGGGTGTTATAGATAAAAAAAGAATTAAGCTTTTTCAAATTATTAATCCTAGACATGATATTTAGCTGGCATGTTTCTTTCATGGAGTAGAAATCCCTAAAAGACCGTTTTAAGAAAATTGACATCCAAAAGGAATTGCGAGGGCGTTTTATATATATATATATAAAAAAAAATCCACTTTATGAATAACTAAACCTATAAACTCGAAATTTAGAAAGCATATAACTTTTGCTGAGAAGTGATCTAATTACAAGGGATTTTCAAAAACCAACCCACATGGGTGTTACAGGGGCATTATAGATTTAAAAAAATCAATTTTTTGCACTATTTGTTCAACAGATTTCAAATTTGGCAAATCTGATTTTTTGTTGAACATAGATATGCTAAAAAAAACTTTTTTTGTTCATAATTTGCAATTCACTAAAATTGAACACACACACACACAAATTATTTTTCCTTTTATCTGTATTTTTTCTTTTTTTTTTTTTTCAATTCACCCGAGTAAAGAACGGGTATACCAGCTAGTAGTTTCATAAAAATTTCAGGAAATATGCAAACCAGGGGTGTAGCTACAGCCGTATCAGCCATATCAATGATACGGGGTCCCAAGCTATAGGGGCCTCTACATGTCGAACCACTAACAGGGCTCCCATACCTAAAAAAGGGTCCCAAAGGAATTTTGATACAGGGCCCCCTCAGAGCTATCTACGCCAGTGATGCAAACGTACAAAACGATTAGTATTCCAATTTATGATTTGCTAGATTGTATTGTTTCAGTAAGTGGAAAAGGCAGATGAAAATTTTACCAAATTAGTTGAGAATGGAAAGATTTCTAAGGCCTGTAGTAGCCTCAACTACGATTGGAGAACTTTGAATAAAAACTGGGATACAATGTGATAGAATCTTTTTTGGAAAATATAAAATAGAACAAATAATAAAAGCTATTTTTATAAGATAACACTACTAATATAGAGGGGCTGATCCACATTAAATCTATACAGACTTAAAGTTTACATGTTCGTGAGGTGTGGAAGTTTGGAGTCTAGAACACTAGCTTGGGTGTCGTCCTTGTAATTTGTCTGTAGGTCAAAATAATTCAGTCTATTGCGAATAGCTTTCTTGTTGTTTTGAATTGAGATGTTATTTGATAATGATTTAATTATGAAACAGAAGTTTCACCAAGACGAAATTTAATATAGAAGGAAACTAATGTAATTTACAAATTTATCAGCATTAAAAAAATAAAGATTTGTACATTTAGTATAATTACTCGAGTTTTTTTTACTATTATTATTATTTCAGTCAACTATTTGAAGAATTTATTTTTAATATTCCTGATTGTATTTCAGACCTCTTTTTAAGAATTGGCAAACACACACACAATTCCAGATTAATAAAATAGTTATGAAACGTAAAACAAATGAGGAAGTATATATGCTACCATAAAAGCGTATGATTCAGTTATTTCATAAAATAGCAAGGTATTTCGTGAAAAAAACTAGCCAAGTAATTTACTGTAAGTAATAAATTAAAACTTTCATCTTAACCTAGTTATTCAATGAAACGACTGGATATTCCATATATTAACAAAAACCAGAACATTCAATTGAAAAATAAAAAATTTGACATGAAAACAAGTATGGTGTTATAAAAATTAACAGATAAGAAATTAAATTCTCTCAAAAAATATATTTCCTGCTATACATTTCATGAAATAACTGTATAGAAAAATTGAATATATCATATTCTATTGGCAGATTATTAAATTAGTAAAAAAAATAATAAAATTTTTTGCGCAGCACACTATTTATGCTTAAATTTTTGCAACTTATAATTATGTAAATTATTAAGTTACAATCAACCTGGCTGAAAAACCTAAACTGTTTAAAAATCAATATTAAGAATTATTTTATAACCGATTCAAAAACAGTTTTCGTTTTTGCCGTCTTTAATATACTTAAACGATTTGGTAATCATTCTTCTATATGATAACTAGTTAAATCCAACAGAATCAATAATTTTATATACTTTAACATACTTAATTATATATATATATATATATATTCATGAAGTAGATGAAGTAGAATTTTATTTTTTATGAAGTAACGGATTATAACGCTAACATATAGAACTTAAAAATATAATTAAGTTCAACTCTGTGTATTCGTTGAAATATTCTTAGAAATTGTTAGCTGATAAAAAAGCAAATGGCGAATTATTCAAAAACAGATGATTCTCAACATATTTTTAAGAGCAAATATTTATTTTTCTACAATTTTTTAAGAAAATTTAGTAAAGATATGTTTTGGATCTTACTTTCTATGATGCTCTTAACACTTTTGTAACTTCGATATAAATCGTCGCAATAATTTGTTCGATGAAAACAGCAGTTTTAATTCAATTCACAGTATTCTTATTTTCATCTATGACAGATATTTTATGATAATCGGCTGCCGTCTGCTGAAGTAAAAATGTACGAAAAAATTCAAGGTATTGTTGCTCTAGTTGCTTGGCAACGCATTCGCGCGGTTCTCTCTCAAACGAAACAGTTAAGATGACTGAATATATTCACATATTTCACGTGTTTTTGTAATTATTTAATTTATTTTTGGCTATTCTTAGAGCTGTTTTAATGATATAAATAATCAATAAAAAGAAAGAAATGATGGTTCTTTCGCATTGTACAATATTTTCACAAATTAAAAGACTTCGCCAAATGCTGCAATTCACAGCCAATAGCAGAAACCGTTCCTGCTCACGTTTGAACACAGTAATAAAAATAAAAACAATGACAACATTTGGCGACATTTTTTAAATTGGCGATATCTTTTCGTTTGGTAAAAGTTATCGAAGGTATAATACGTAAATACTGAAACAATCAATGGAAAATAATTACCAATAACTGACAGCTTACAAATAAAAGAAACATTTCGTTTAAAATCATCTTTGGATTAAGCACTTTTACGCCAGAACTCTATGTCATTACTACCTTATATGATTTCCATTATTTGATCTATCTTCCATGACTTATTTACAAGTAGGGTTTTGATTTCTCGGTTTTTTCCATTCTCGGGAATGTAATTGCCATTCCCGGAATTCCCCGGAATACGTCAAAATTTTTTAAAAAATTAAAAACAAGTTTATTTTTAAATAATATCAATTAGTAAGCATTTGTGTGTGGTTATTTATTTTTGTTTTTATGGAATTGCTATTTTTATTGTTACGTTAATATAAATAATAAGAATCTCACACAGGAAAGTTTGGTTAATACAAATAATAAATAAGAAAAGTTGCGAGATTGCTTAAAAATGTAATCTGCCAAACTGTTTGGGGGTTCATTCCCTTTTTCACTTTGCTAATTTAATTAAATAGCTCATAATAAATACAAGTGCAATCATAAAAAAAAATTTTAAAACAAACAAATGAAATAAATAATATTTTTAAGTATTAGCACTTACGTTATCCACATAAACCAAGATCTCGGAACTTTGATCAGATTGGACGTGCTGGTAGGCTACGAAAATTGATTCCTTTAAAAACTTAATACTTTCAGTTGAAGTTGGTGAAGTTCGATAGACAGAAACTGATCAGAACAAATAGTTACCCACGGCTAGCTGGAAAAAATCTTACCAACCTGTGAGAAGGGTATTAAACTCTTATTAAACGCTTACCCTACTGTTTCGGTAAAGAACATTCCTTCATCCATGAAGTTCGGTGTGAACGATCGCAAATCGCCACAGTACGGTCAACTAAAATTTATATCCGAGGGCGAAATCCACAGTCAATTCAACAAGCAATATAAAAAAAAATTAAGTCAATTTGTACTTCGATCAACAAAGAAAAATTTTATTTTACCTACTTTTTATTAAATAGTTAAATATAAATATGTATATACATATGACAGAATCACAACATTAAGTGATAATTAATTTTTATTCATTACTACTAAAGTATAGTATTGTCACCCAAAACAATCGTGTGTATAAAATTTCAGTTCAACTGAATGCTTTAAAACGTGAGTAAGGCATCTCTTAAAGTTTTGACCTAAGTCTTTATGAAACCAACATGGCTGTATCTGAATTCTTTAAATTATTTGTTTCAGTCAATTAATTTTAATTAAATATAATTTAATTATCGTATTTTTACTCAAAACAATAGCACATAGAAAATTTCAGCTTAAATGAGCACTTTATAATGTGAGAAAAAAAACCTTTTCAAGTTTTGACACAAGTCGCCAAAAATGATGCCAACGTGGCTGAATTTATAATTCGTTGAATAATTAGTTTTAATTAATTAATTTTTATGTATTATAATTAAATTACTGCATTGTTATCCAAAATATTCGTGTATTAAAAATTGCAGCTCAATCGAGTGCTTTAAAATGTATTTTATTAACGATTGAAAATTCCACCAAGATAAATAATTAAAAGAAAAGAGAGAGTGTGAGCTAATAGTAGGAATTAAAAAATAGCTACCTCATAGGTTATTTAAGTCCCGTGCTACTCCCTAATATCTCGGCAACGAAGTATATTTCCTGGGAATACAAAAAGTATGGAAATCTTACGATTTCCCGGGAAGGAAACCCTAGTTGTAAGTATCCGGGTTGAAATCCAATGTACATTTCCTTCGCCGATTAACCCGCGATCACTCGCGCGGGGTGTTCTGTACACCCCAGCAACAAGAAAATCCTCCCAGGATTCTAAAAAGAATGCGCAGAACCACAATTTTTTCTGTAGCTGCACATTTTAGGTCATTGAACCTTCAGGCCTGATGCAATGCTTTTTTCTCGAACGATTACAATGTAATGACTTTCAAAAGTTTATCTGGGGGCTGAGAACTCCCGCTACAAGTTGAACATATGTATACAGTCTTCTCTGAATGTTTGGAAAATGATTAAAATATTACTTTTCTACTTTCTACAATCATTATCTCATTAATTATAAAGTATATTT
>BMAV01000387.1:0-38420 GCA_019973955.1 Trichonephila inaurata madagascariensis
TCGAAAAAAAAAGATTATTTTGAAAAATTTTTTAAGTAAACAAACAAAATATATTCTAACAAAAAAAAATGAAATACACATTATATACACTTATAAATGTACCGTACTGCACAATATATTTTATAATTACTTTAACAATACAAATTTAAAGAACAAGTTTAATATTACCGGGGGCCTATGGTTGGGCAATGTATAAAAAAATTATATACAAATTAACACTTATCTTGATAATTTGTACGGTTTAAAATTTAAATTTCCCCAAACAGCCTATTAAAAGTTCCCGGTTCCCCCCAAAATTTCAACTGTTTCCCACATAGGTTCGGTGTATTGGGGGGAAAAACAAAGCAAATAACCCGAAATAAGTAAATCCTTCGCAAACATTCTCAAGTAGTTTTTTTTTCTTTCCCAAAGTCTTTGGAATAACTTTATGGATAGCATTGCACAGAAAAGTTGGAACGACGTAATATATTTCCCGGGGGAAATTTAAACACTTTGGCTAAGGAGATGTTTATAAAACGCCGGTGCATTTAAAAAGAGATTAAATCGTATCGTAGTTTTAGCGTCAAAGTATAGTATTATTAAATTCAATACATTGTTATTTTTGAGGGGGGGGGAGGAAAATCATGATTGAATAGGGGGTGAATATTGAAACTTTTGAAAACGACGTACGATTTTAATGATTTTGTCGTAATTCTCGCTTTCAATATGTTCACGAACGTATAATGGGTCAATCTGAAAACAATTAGTGCACCCATAACATTACCAATATAGGCGAACCAAAACTTCCTGTACCCCTTTTTTGATAAACCTCTTATAGCCAAATACTTTACTACCTTTTTTTTTTTTCTTTTTTTCTTGTTGCTTCTGTAGCTGTCTATCAAAAAACAGACTTATTTTCTTTTCGTGTAAACCCAAACTAACATTGAATTTTCATGTTCCGTAAATTTTTATGATTTTCTTAACAACTGTTTCGAATCACTGTTACGTGTTTTAAAATTTTTTTTAGAAAAAGTTTGCAGGAAAAAAAAAAAATACCAATACTAGTTGAAAAACCCAACCCAAAATCTTTCCAGCACTGGCCATTTTTAAGTTTTTTAATTAAATGATTATTCGAAAATTTATCTTTTTTTTCTTTGTATTCTCTTACCGAAACAGAAATATATATTGTTTGGTTTTTTTTTGAAAATAACTCATTTCATGTAAGGGATATAGTCAATAGTGGTGAATATTAAAAATCGCGTTCAGCTCCCCGGGCTTTTTGGGGAGGACCACGTAATTTTAAAATGGTCAATGGGGACGACACCCGATCTGGCACCTCCTCTCCTAACTACCACACCAACGGGAGGACGTTTCAGCTCTCGACAGATTTAGCGTGCATCGCTGCTCTACACGGCGGGTCATTAGTGGTAATGGGCTCGAATACGTGACAAAGCCAGCCACGATTCGATACTTATACCATTTGGCTATCGCGGCCGTCGGTATAATCAATACAATTATTACTTAGAGATTTAGGCAATGAACCCCCGTCAACGTATATTTCTCAAACTCATACCCAACATTTTCTAAGCACTTTTCGGTTGGGGCATTACTGATGTACTCTGGCTGAACAATATCTTTTTCAGAAGGCTGCTGGTCATGGTAATCTTACATATTTTCAACATTAATACTTGCTTGTTGTGTTTCTCCGTTTTCTTTGTCTAAGTTCCTTTCCCTTTCGTTTGTTAATGTCTCTGCGTTTATTATATTCTTGTTACTTTATTCCATTGTAAAAAAAGTTAAATATTTGACACATTTAATTTTTTATTTTTCTCGATTTAACAGTAGTTTTCGTTTTTCTGCTACATTTTTATATTTTCTGCCAGACATATTTATATTGTTAACTAAGTACTTGATTTTCCTGAAAGTCAGTTTAAGGTTGACAGAACACCTTTAAAACTCAATTTTTGGTCAAAATATCGATTTTTTTGTTTTTGATCTTATATTAAAATTCAATCTTTTATCTTTGTAAATCTGCTTAAATTTTGTTTCTATCTTAATTAGAAGCCGAGTTACAGCTTTCTAAACATTACTTAATCATAAATTTCTCAGACCGGAAATGGTTTTCTGCTAACCGGAAGTGCCCCGAGTTGTTTGTTTACGTTTCTCTTTCATGATATATGACATGAAATATTATAATTAATATACAGATATTTAGTCAGAAATTAAAATGGAACATTTAAGAATAAATATAAATGTATTTAGAAATACATTTTTCCTTTCTTATGTTGAAAACCTGGCAGCAAGTTTGTTGTTTTGACTTTGTTTACATGTGCTCTGGTTTTTTTTTTTGAAAGGGAAATGGCAGCGTAAAAAATTTATTTGATTGTTTTTTTTCTGTTTTATTTAAACTTAAAAATGGTTAAAAGTATTGCGAGAAAGCGCAAGCGTAATTTATGGAAATAAATTTACAAACTTCGAAAAATAACATCACTTCACGTTCCTGAATGTACGCTAGCTCTTGAAAGTTAGGAAATGAGAGTTTGTCAACTGCAGAAGAAATACCTGGTCCTGTGTTTGGTAACAGAATCGTTGACCTTGAACTTATTGTGGAAGCTTTTGTTCAACTTTGCTGCCCAAAATGTTTTGCTGAAAAAGTAGAACTATTTGAGGATTCCAGATATGGATTGTGCTCCTATTTTACACTAAAATGTAAGTCTTGTGACTTTTTCTTTGCATTTGCTTCATCAAAAAGTTGTAAATGCACCTGTCAAAAATCGGCTTGTATATGGTATGCGGCAGATAGGCAAACGTTTTGCTGGGGCATTTAAATTATGCTCAACATTAAATTTGCCTCGACTAACCAAAACTGCTTACAAAATCAGGAAGCAAAGCTTTTAAAAGTGGTTCAGGAAGTAGTTGAGGAATCCATGATAAAGCTGCTACCGAATTGTGGAGAAAAACAAATCTTTCATCTTATGTTGTAAAATGTAGCATATCGGTGGATGGCACATGGCAGCGAAATATACATCTATGAATGGCTGTGTTGCTGCAATATCAGTTGATACTGGTAAGGTGTTAGACATAAAAGTTATGTCGTCCTACTGTCCTATATGTAAGAGACTTCAGACTATGCCAAGAGACTTTGAATATGAGTCGTCAAAAGCCGACCACATATTCGTGTAACTTCACAGGCTCTTCATCAAAATAAATTGTGGGGGCTTCCCGAATATTTCTTCGATCAGAAAAAAAAAACGCAGACTTCAATACACTAAATATTATGGGGATGGCTTTATGAGTGTGAAAGACACTTATGGAATAAAGAGAGTGACCAAGTTTGAAGGCATTGGCCATGTGCAAAAGAGAGTGGGCTCACGTCTGAGAAAACTAAAACTAAAGGACTGTCTGGTAAAGGCAAATTAACTGATAATTTTATCGACAGACTTCAAAACTATTACGGAATTGCTGTTCGCAGCAATGTTGGTAACTTAAATGCCATGCAGCAAAATGTAATTGCTGCGTTATATCACTGTGCATCAAGTGATAAGAAACCGATGCATGGTCAATGTCCAATAGGGAAAGAAAGTTGGTGTTATTTTCAGCGGGGGGTGGCAAATGGAACAAAATGTTCCACAAAATATGCTGGTTTATCAAATGATGTTTTAAATAAAATTAAACCAGTATATTTAGAACTATGCGACAAACAGATATTAAGCAAGTGCTTACATGGACGTACGCAAAATGCCAATGAGTGTTTTAATGGAATAGTTTAGCAAAAAGTACTGAAGGAAGTATTTGTTTCGCTCAAAACAATTAAATTTGGGTCGTATGATGCTATTATACACTTCAATGAAGGATTAAGTGGGTGTCTAAAGGTTTTTAATAAGATGAATATAGAAAATCCTGGAGTGTTTACCTTACGGGGATATAACCATTTAGATAAATGCAGAATCCGTGAATCAATTCATAATGCAGACCCCAAAACAAAGAAACACAGGAAAATTTAAGAGCACTTAAAAGAAAAAATAGTGTTTTAGAAGTAAAAGATGGGAGGATTTAAAGTCTGGTGCATTTTAATAAGAAAGTAAGTGCTTTTCTTGTAATCAGATGGAAATTTATTTTTTTCGTTTTCTCAAAATGAGTTTTTTCACATTTTTTCTTACCGCAAAACACAACATCTCAAAAAGTTATGCTTGAATGAAATAAAAATTTTATATGTATGTTTTTTAAATACTTATACAGGGAATAGACCTTTCTTAAGATTTTGTGTTGAGTAGAAATTTTTTTATACAGCAATAAAGTAAAAATCACAATAGCTTTTAAAGAAAATTTCAATGTATAGAAGTTCGAAACACAATAACTTCCCACGTAATGGTTACATTACCAAAAATAAGAGTCTATTCTCTAGATAAGGTTGTATGCTATATTATTCAATTTACAAAATGTCAATATATTAATTTTTTTTTCAATTATCATGTTTTGTGTAAAATCTTACTTTTTGCTTATTTTTTTATAAAATACATCTTTGACAGTAAAAATGTACACTAACAAAACTTTTCTTGGGTATTTTTCTAATTTTAGAGACCCATTAGGTCATAAAATATGCATTTACAGGCAAAATTCAGGTTAATTCAAAAAATTTCTTCGAAGGTGCTCTGTTACCTTAAAAGTTTAGGTCATAAAATTACGATAACACAATCGATGTGCTTAATAAACTAAAAATATTCTAACAAATTTTTACAAAACAATATAGTATATTTCTAAGATAATTGAAAAAATGTACCTAGTTAATTAAAAAAAATAAAAAAATCCTTGTCTATACTCGCTAAAACCTAAAATGCTGATTATTATTATTTATTAGCCCATCAGTTTAAAGGTGATTTTATAAAAATAAACTATAGAATTATTTGCCCCAATTTAAATAAATATTTTTTTCCGTTGTCATCCATTATTTGCTGTTGCTATCTATACTTAAAAAAGCCGACTTATTACGAAAATCAAGATTATTTTACATTTATCCATAATATTCGCGGTGAATCTCCATAACCCACATAAACTGATTGTTATTTTTCTTATATACTATAGAAGAAATTAAGTTAACACAAATTTTAAGACAACATACATATTTATGAGAAATCCTGATGTTTTCAATCTTTGAAAAATTGAAAATACAGAAAATACTTAATCATTACTTCAATACCTTCCTACTTAAATAATTTAGAAATGTGTATCGGCACTTACTTTTTACTTAAAACTTGAATAAACAGGTATCTATGTTTTAATTGCAGGTAGTATGCTCAAAACACAGTGCCAAATCAGTATATTATTGTTAATTAGAATTATTTGCACAAAATAAATGGCTACAGAAATAGTGCTGCTACATTTGTATAAATGTGATGCTCGCCGGCGCTGCTCTATGATAGAACCTCTGTCTATTAATTATTAATTTCAGCATATTCGGTGGTAGGGTGGACGCACAAAAGAGTAAATTGCTCTTGCTCTTGAAAATGAAAATAAATTTGATATGGTACTTCTGGTATTTTATTTTTGATTTTTATTCTTTTACTGGGTTTTTTATTATTTCATTACTATTTAGAAATTTATTATTTTGTTACATCTTTTTCTGTTTGTTATCTTCAACGGAAAATGGAGCCCCTGGGTTGCAGCCCATACGTAGATCCGGCCTTGCGAACGAGAAGATACGATTAGGCGTGAATGTAACGCACACACCAAGTGAGGGAAATCGGTTCAGATTTTAGAGCGGGTTGTGTTAGTGTGAGTTGATCAGTGGCAATCCATTTGATGCAACATTAACTAGAAAAGAAAAGACCTATAGTTCAGCGTTTCTCAAACTGTGGGGCGCCCCTCCCTAAGGGGGCGTGACAGCTCTACACGAGGGGGCGCGAGCCTATTGAAAAGTCGGAAACCAAAGATTATTTAAAAAAAATTATTAATTTACTGAAAGTAAACAAATCAAATACATTCTGACGTAATAAAAAATAAAATACACATTTACACATATATTACACTTATAAATGTATCAGTGCTACACAATGTGTTTTATAATTAATTTAACAATACTAAATTAGAAACAAGTTTAATAATTACTAGTGACCCCATGGGATTGCCATATGTAAAATTATGTACAAAAATTAACACAATAACCTTGGTAATTTGTATGGTTTTTAATAAATCTCTTAACTGCCGATTAAAAGTTACGCGATTCGCTTCGCAATGCCAAGCGTTTTCAACGTAGGCGTGCTTATGTAATGTATTGGAGGGGAAGAAATAATGAAGCAAATAATCTGAATTAAGTAAATCATCCAATAACACTGTGAAGGTAATTTTATTGCATTGCAAAGCCTTCGCAATAATTTAACGGATAGCAGTGCACAGAAAAAATCGTACTTTGGAAAGACGTATATGTACGTCGAAGGAAATTAATGCTTTGGCTAAACACATTTATACACACCGGTGACACTTAAGAGATTTAAGTCGTATCGTAGTTTTAGCATTAAAGTATAGTATTGTTACGTAGATCCGAGGGTTCGTGGATTTTATGCAAAACAATCACAAAGAAAATAAGCAGTTTTTAAGAGCGATGCGAGTTTATTATCAAAAATCCAATCCTTTAAATACAGGATTCAGCAGCAATATTTACAGAGTAAATATCCAAAGGTCTTCACACCTTCAACAACAATAAAACACAATAACCAGTGTTTAAAATACACGTAAGTAAAGATTATTCACAAGCACAGCCGAGCTAATCGCTAGTCAAAACAATCCTCACTACTCGCTGGTTTAATTCAGACTTCTCGCGGCTCCGGCGAGCATCTTATTTATAGGCGCGACAGAAACTTGCAGAAATATAGCCACTCGTGACATTAGTGGAGAGATCCACTACTTTCTAGAAAATTCCAGAGGGTTCCGAACTCGCCAACATGGTCGCCAATGACTCCAAAATGGTCGCCAAAGTCTCCAAATTGGCCACCAAATTTGTCGCCAAAAATGATGCCAACTTGGCTCTACCGCCAAGATTTCGCCCTCATTGGATCGCCATTATAACGTAAGGGCGGCATTAATTGTGAATGGTACAATTTTAACATGAAATAAACATAACATAGAGTAATATAAATGCATTAAACACTCAAATACAAATTATTTACACTATTTACACAAAATTCGTAACACTGCCCCCTCCTCAAAGACTGCACGTCCCGGGCAGTACAACCCTTGAGTAAGAGGCATCTATTTACAGGCAAATTACACACATAATAATCATATATAAAGTAACAAATGTATTCCACACTATATACAATACAAATAAATTCAAAGCCCATGAAGAAATGTAAACATAAATTCCAGTATTAAAATACAGCTAAGGAATTAGAAAAGAGAAATAATTACATTATTTACAAAATAATTAATGACCATGGTCTGAATTTAAGGATCTTATTCATCTTGGCCAAGATAAGGGGCTAGCCTATTGTAATGTATTACCTTCGGTTTTGAGTGTGGTGATTTCTATATCCGCACCATAACGTCATTCAGTCTTTTTAGGACTGTGTAAGGACCTTCCCAGTTTGTCTGCAGCTTTGGAGAGAGTCCTGTACGACGTTTCGGATTCAATAACCACACTTTGTCGCCTTAGTGGAAGTTGTATCCGGTTGCTCTTGCGTCGTATCGGGTCTTCATCTTCTTGGAAGCCAAGCCGATTCTTTCCCTAGCCAGATGTGATGCATTTCCTCCATCCGTGCCTGAAGTTTCTCGACATACTCCTCAGGCGCCAAGGGAGCATCCGGTGGTCGGCTGAACAGAAGATCTGCAGGCAGACGATGATCTCGTTCGAAGAGCATCTGGGATGGGGAATAGCCGGTGGTATCATGAACGGCACTCTTGTAGGCAAGCAGGGAAAAGGGCAATTTCTTGTCCCAGTCCTGTTGATTACTGGATACCAGGAGAGAGAGGCTGTTCAGGATGGGGTCCCATTGAACCTCTCTACCATGCCGTCAGACTGAGGATGCAAAGCTGTTGTCCTGGTTTTGTCGATGGCGAGTATTTCACACAGTCTCTTGCAAACTGCAGAATCGAAGTCTCTCCTTGATCGGAGTGCAGTTGTAGAGGGACCCCGAATCGTGAGATCCAGTGTTGAACCAGAACCTCTGCAACAGTCGAGGCCTCTTGGTCGGGAATAGGATAGGCTTCAGGCCACTTAGTGAAGTAGTCCATGACAACTAGGATGTTGCTGTTGCCATCTGATGATTTCGGAAGTGGACCTAGGATGTCAAAAGCTATTCGTTCGAAAGGCGCTCCCATATTATACAGCTGCAGTCTTCCTCTAGTGCGTTTTCTGGGACCTTTGCGTGCAGCACAGGGATCACATGTGCGACAACACTTTTCCACATCACTCCGCACATTGTTCCAGTAGAAGTGCTCACGAACTTTTTGTAAGGTCTTCATAACACCAAAAGGACCTCCAGTTGGACTGCCATGCAGTTCCTTAAGGACTGTTGAAACTCTTGTCTTTGGGAGTATTAATTACCACCTGAATGTCTTTCCATTGTCAGACTCCCATTTTCGATATAAAACACCATTTCTCAGATGGAGAGAGTCCCAAAGAGCCCAGTAACGCTTCGTTGTAGTGTGGAAAGGGACGATGTCTTGCCAGCTGGGCTTTTCGTCAGACGACTTTTTGAATTCTAAGATTAATTTTATTTCAGGATCAGCCAGTTGATCTTTTCGGACGCTCTCATCACTCCACGGGTCCAATGCCGATGTTGATGGTGTTGTAACTTGGCGGACTATTGGATCTATTACGCCAAATCTCTTTTAGATTCTCGAGCAGTATTTGCAGCTCTTAGGACAGGGTCTTCTCGAAAGGGCGTCTGCATTTCCATGTTCTGATCCTTTTCTGTGGCGAATTTCCACGTCATACTCCTGTAGTCTCTGTATCCACCTAGCTATTTGGCCTTCTGGATTTTTAAAATTCAATAGCCAGGTCAATGAGGCATGATCTGTTCGCAGCAGGAACCTTCGACCTTAAAGGTAAGAATGGAAGTGTTCTACGGCTTTTACGATAGCAAGCAGTTCCTTCCTGGTCACACAATAATTTCTTTCTGGTTTAGACAAGCACTTGCTAAAATAGGCGATGACATGCTCCTGACCATCTGTCTAATGAGACAATACAGCCCCAATACTCTCATGACTTGCATCTGTATCCAAAATAAATTGTTTCCCCATTTCAGGATATGCCAGGATTGGAGCAGATGTTAGTGGTCCTTAAGCTTGTTAAAGGCGTTGTTACAATCAACCATCCAGATGAATTTCTGTTTTACCTCGGTCAGCTTATGGAGGGTCTGGTGATCGTTGAGAAATTTTTCACGAATTTCCGGTAATACGTGCATAAGCCCAAGAAACTCCGGAGCTGGTGAACATCCGTCGGGCAGTTCCAGTCTTTCATAGCCGAGATCTTATTCGGGTCTGTTCGTACACCTTCTGCCGAAATGATGTGTCCGAGATAGGTGACTTCACGCCGGAATAGGTGGCACTTGGATGGACTTAATTTCAGGTTAGCTTCTTTCAGCTTTTGTAACACACGTCTAATATTTTTCAGATGTTCTTCGAAGGAGCGCCCCACGATGATAATGTCATCAAGATAAACAAGACAGGCCTCATACGAAATACCTCCGAGGACTGTTTCCATAAGACGCTCGAATGTTGCAGGTGCATTGCCCAAACCGAAAGGCAAAGCCTTAAATTGCCACAGTCCTTGTCCCGTGGTGAAGGCAGTTTTCTTTTTATCGTCAGGGGGGAGTTCTACCTGCCAATACCCACTCTTGAGATCTAGGGTAGAAACCAGGCATTGCGGCAAGTGTGTCCAGCGTGTCATCTATTCTTGGCAGAGGATAGCTGTCCTTGGTAACGTCATTCAACCGACGATAGTCCACACAGAATCTGGTAAAGCCATCTTTCTTCCTGACCAAGACGATGGGAGATGCCCAAGGACTTGACGATGGCTCAATGACATCATTATCTTTCATGTCCTTAATGAGTTTTTGGACTTCTTCCTGTTTAGCAAACGGTAATCGTCGGGGTTGCTGCTTAATAGGAGGGTGCTCTCCCGTATCAATTCGGTGTTGCGTTAGTGTAGTTCTTCTAAAGTCCTCAGATGTTCTTGAAAATAGGCTTTGGAATTCTGTAATCAGCTTTCCTGCAGCACATCTCTGTTTTTTGTCTAAGTCAGTGCTTTTTAGTAGATTCTTGACTAGATCGTCTGAAGAATGGTCTTGGCTATTGCATTTTCGTTCTACACACGTGACCGGAGCACAATCTGCAATTACCTCTCCTTCCTGAATAGTCCTCATCTTATCACTAATGTTAGCCACCCTCACTGGGATGACTGACTTCGAGAGGTATACAACTGACGAAGCTATCAGTACTCCTCCTTTTGAGTTGTCTGGGTCCGGATAATCAATTAGGCCGAATCGGAATTTTCTATTTTCTGCTACTAAACTGGGTATTATACATTCAGTTCTTGGCGATAATGAGATGTTGGTTTTTGCAATAATTTTCTGGTTGGATTCAAATTGAGTTTGTAAGCCAAAAAGAGTGATGTCTTCAAATTTTGAATGCATATTGCTATTTTCAAAGTCAATTTAAAGTTATAGTTCTTCAGAAAATCCAGTCCAAGAATACAGGGATCGGTGATATCTGCTATATATGCCGTATGGTGATAGTCTATATTTCCAAACCTTAGAGTGACGTTAGCTTTTCCATGAACCTGAATCTTGTCACCCGTCACTGTTTGCAAGGAAACGCAGGGTGGCGTCCAGATAATGCTAACTTTTGAATTTTGAGCCAAATATATTCTGATTATAGACACATTGGCTCCAGTACCAACAACCATACGGCACGAGATTTTATTAATTTATTTGTCCTATAACGTAAAGTCCCTTGTCTCCGCCATTCACTGACGTAATCTGGAGAATTTTGTGATGGGGTTTTTCATTATCTGGCAACCTCCGCCCCGCGAGATGGCCATATATTACTTTTCCTGTTTGGAAGAAGAGACGGTGTTCTCTTCCTTCCTTGCTCGGGGACAGTTTCTTCTCGGTTGTCCCGTTCCACCGCATCCCCAGCACTTGAAGTTGCGTTTCTTTTGGTTTGAAATTCCAGCCTTTATGGCTTGCATTTCCTCTTTCAATTTCTCCACCTCTTTTATCAATCGAGATTCACATGGCTCATCTGCAGTCACTCTAGATCCTCGGATAGAATGGCGATCTCTGCGACTAGCTCGAGTGGTGGTCTCCAATTTCAGAGCATATAACAGGGCAGATTTAAGATCTTGTACATCTGCCATTCTTACAGCCTTCTGGATTTCCCCATCTTTCAATCCATCCACGAAATATTGCAAAGGGATTACTTCGCGCACAGTTGCTGGGTGTTTAGAAAGCCAAGTTGGCGAGCCTTTCTACTTCGGAGGCATACTGCAAGCTTTCTCCGGTTTTCTGGAGTCTTGTTTTCATCTGCAGATGTGCGTAGTCCTTGGAGTATTTTTGGCTGAACCGAAGATCCAGAGCATTATACAGGGAGCTCAAATTCAGGCGCTCTGTGTCGGGAAGAGTCTGCAGTACTTCAGCAGCTTCTCCACTAAGGGATGCTGTTAGCTGACATGCATTCACCCCTTCAGTCCATCCATTGGCTTCAGAAATTATTGAGAATTGAGTATTGTATACCTCCCAGTTGGTTTTTCCGTCATAGGTAGACAGTTTTACTGACACTGGTGAGGCATTCAGAGGCACTGCAGAAGAAGGCACATGTACTGGAGCAGCAGGGACAAGCTTGCTTTCGTTCATCGCATTTCCGGAAGCTAGAAGCTTCTTTTCAAGATCTTCCACTCTCTGTGACATAAGGCTAAAATGTCCGGCCACTTCCTCAATTCTTTCATCAACTTGCTCTCTAATTCTTTCTTCAACTTGCTCTACTTTCTTTTCTATCTTCTCTTCAACTTGCTCTACTTTCTTCTCTATCTTCTCTTCAACTACTGCAATCTTTTCTTCAACTTTCAATGCTATTTTCTCTTCCACACTATTGATTTTCTCTTCAATATTGTCGATTTTCTTTTCTAGAGAATTCTTCAGATCTTCCTAACATTTCTCCATTCTATCCTTTAACTCATTCTTAGTTTCTTCTTGGCTTCTCTGCATATCTTCCAGACCTTTCTGCATTTCTTGCTTAGTCTCTTCTTGGCCGTTTTTCAAGGCATTGATGCCTTCCAACAGAGCCTTCAGTTGCTCATCCATCGCTCGTGTTATTGGCATAAAACCCCACCTCTGACACCAAACTGTTACGTAGATCCGAGGGTTCGTGGATTTTATGCAAAACAATCACAAAGAAAATAAACAGTTCTTTAAGAGCGATGCGAATTTATTATCAAAAATCCAATCCTTTAAATACAGGATTCAGCAGCAATATTTACAGAGTAAATATATCCAAAGGTCTTCACACCTTCAACAGCAATAAAACACAATAACCAGTGTTTAAAAATACACGTAAGTAAAGATTATTCACAAGCACAACTGAGCTAATCGCTAGTCAAAACAATCCTCACTACCCGCTGGTTAATCCAGACTCCTCGCCGCTCCGGCGAGCATCTTATTTATAGGCGCGACAGAAACTTGCAGAAATATAGCCGCTCGTGACATTAGTGGAGAGATCCACTACTTTCTAGAAGATTCCAGAGGGTTCCGAACTCACCAACATGGTCGCCAATGACGCCAAAATGGTCACCAAAGTCGCCAAAATAGTCGCCAAATTGGTCACCAAAAATGATGCTAACTTGGCTCTACCGCCAAGATTTCGCCAAGTTCTCATTGGATCGCCATTATAACGTAAAGGCGGCATTAATTGTGAATGGTACAATTTTAACATGAAATAAATATAACATAGAGTAATATAAATGCATTAAACACTCAAATACAAATTATTTACACTATTTACACAAAATTCGCAACAGTATTATTGAATTCTATTAATTGTTATTGTATGAGGGGGCGCGATGAAAATTATGACTGAATATTGGGTCGCGAATATTGAAACTTTGAAAAGCACTGCTATAGTTACTTCTAACAGGATGGAGCCACTGCCACAGAAACATGTGTCACATTTACACAATCTTCCCTTCTGACAGAGTTGTTCGCAGAGGTAAGTCTGCTCTTGGCCATAACTGGCCAACCTGATCACTTGATCTGTCAGTGTGCAATTACTTTTTATGGGGGAACCTTAAAGTCTAAAGTGTATCGCAACACCTCAAAGTCTGCAAGAATAGCAGCAGAACACATTTCTGATGAGATTGCAACGATTACATCAGTTCCGCTTCGATCTACCTTCCGCATTTGCTGACCAGGGCCCAAAGAGGCGAAGAGATGAATGGTCTTCATTTTCAACATCTGCTATAAGCAGGTTAGAGAGTTTTCTCGTGATTCTTTGTAATCTGAAACTCTTTTCTCCAGGCCACTTTTATTTGGCCCACCCTGTACAAATCCAAACCGTTTTCAATGAGTTATTTTTATTACAGCAGTTTTCACATACATTTTATTATACAACGCGAATTTATAGGATGATAAAAACAAAATGTGTAATGGAGAAAAGTGTCGATATAAAACTCAGAAACAAATTATCATCCCATATTTTTATTTACTGCTTATAAAAGTGCACTCTATTTACTGTTGAATTTTTAATGTACTTATTTATCGTTTAGGAGGAAACGCAAGAAATATTTTAAAAGCTTTAATTTGAACAAATGTTACGTTAGTTGCATAACAGAAAATTAAATTAAATTAAAGGACAAAGAAGAAAAGATCTTGTTATGTTTTACTTTCACCTTGAACAACGCAGAAGCAGCCTGATTTCAATTTTGGAAGAGTCTTTTGTTTCTTCTCTTTCATTTCCTGCTCCTTTTATTCTCGCTTTAATCTTCATTACCACAGACACATTGATTTCTTCTGCCTTCGCTCTCTCTTTCTCTCTTGCTTTTTGGTACTTAATACTCGTAATTTTTACTTATATTAACATTGATTTGGAAGAAAACAATAACGAAATAACTTTTAACATGTGTGTCTTGTGAAGCCCGACATTCGATTTGGTGTTCGGTTTCAGATTGTAATAAAATTTTATTTACTTTAAAAATTGTTTTTAAAATTAAAACAGATTTGAAAATTTTTTTTATTTATAAGAGACAAACGGAACGTGAAAAAATATGTACATAATTGAGAATTAATCTAAGGTAAATCGGGGGAAGTGTTCACATTTAAGGTATCCGACTACATTCGGAACCTTTATTTTGCAAAAGCGTATAAATGGATACTATTTATGATATTTGGTGTCACTTAAATTAGAAAATGTATAAAAACTTGCTTTAAGAATAGTATTACAATAAAAAATTATTTAAGTACAATATTTTGACAAAAAATGAACATAGAATGACCCATTTTCGAAATATTCTCCTTTAGTGAAAAATGCTTCTATTATATAATAATATTTTGCCTGTATATAGCTCAGACCTCTGTACAGAGGCTCAACTAGAACTCTTGATATATATAACTTAGAAGTGGGTTTATCCATTTTTACGACAACAGAGAGAAGAAATTTTAAGAAAAAAAACGCCGATCATTATTTCAATGGGTTGTAACTCTGAAAATAATGTGAATTTTTCAAAAATCATAGTTGAGCCTCTGTACAGAGGTCTGAGCTATACACAGGCAAAATATTATTATAATCGAAGCATTTTTCACAAAAGGAGAACATTTTGAAAAAGGTTATTCTAAGTTAATTTTTGCCGAAATATTGTATTTAAATATTTTTTTTGTCAAAATGTTCTTAAAACAATTTTATACATGTAGTCTAATCTAAGTGACACTAAAGATCATGAAAATTATCCATTTATGCGCCTTTTTAAAATCACGGTTCCGAACGTAGTCTGATACCTTAAGGATTTTTCGATTAGTACATTGAAAATTGAAATGACAAGACCATGACAAAAATACACTTTATTTTTCAATATTTAATTGGCTATGTATACGAGTTAATTCTCTTCTTAGTATGAAAATAAATAAGAGATTTAATGTTAAAGAAATTCATTTAATTGTGGCATGCTCCCCCATTTATGGATGAAGATGCCACCAGTCTTGGAATAAGATGCAACAGCACCACAGTAAATAAATTTCATTTAATTTAATTCTGAATCACGCGGCGTCTTCCCCCAAGTATGGGGAAATGCCACACACACTTATTTCCTTATTTGCCACAGTGTTATGACTGCCTCTACTTGCATCGTACGTGTAATATAATGCGTAACTCACTTATATTGCTAATATCTTATTTAAAATAACAAGTACGTTTATAAACTTTAAATACGAGGAACGGAATATTATAAAAGTTGTACTCACCACTTTAAATGCTCACGAGATCCAGAAATAAAACCGATTAAAGAAAACTAATTCAGGTAAATTCACAAGCCACACTTAGTTTCGGACTGTGTGATACCCCTTACCTAAGGATACCATCTCTTCATTTACGCGACCTAGATTTCTGAGAGCTAATGATTGATGACCCAAGCTATCCATTATAAAAAAAAATCAATCTATTATTATCCAGTTATATTGATCAAAGACAGTCTTACTATAGGAAGGAAATCAGAAGTGATATATCCTATCCCTCTATCTTATGTGAATAAGCAACTGGAATTCGAATCGCTTAATTCTAAGTAAAGTTATCCTATAAATCTCAATCTTCCTTACTTTATTTGAATAACTAAAGCTCGTTTTATAATTACGCTTACCATAGGCTCACAGCGTTTAGCATCTCAGCTTCCTTTTTCTCCTTCTTCCTCGTGATTACTAAACCTCCACTATATATCTACTAATTAATCTGAATATCAAGGTTTTTTCTTAAGAGGAATGGCTGTGAAATAACTCAATGCTGGCCCCAAAGATTTCCCAAGAGGATTAGTAGGAAAAACACGGTAAAGCCCCGTCACAACTGTTAGCACAAGTGGCCTAGTATTGCTATCTATCGACGCATAAAAGGGCTATTAACGAACTTCCCCCAAATTACATTATACAAAAAAAAAAAAAATCAGAAAAAAGCGATTTACTCACTCATGACAATTTTTCTGGAACTATTAGGCCTACAGACTTAAAATTTGGTAGGTATGCTCCTTTCGTGGAGTAGAGATCCACTAAGAATAGATTTTTCAAAAAGAATTGCGAGGGCTTAAGGTGCTTTTTAGATAAATATATTCCCATTTTTGAACTATTAGACTTACAGATTTAAAATCTGGCTGGCGCGTTCCTTTCATGGAGTAGAGATCCGCTGTAAAAGGAATTTGCGAAAACTGATCCTCAAGGAAGATTATGAAGGACTAAGGGGTGCTATAGATAAAAGTTCCCGTTTTTGAACTGTTAGATCTACATACTTAAGGTGACCAACCGTCCTCTAGAAAGGACAGTCCTTCCTTCATAGGCTCTGTCCTTCCTCGAAGAGTGTCCTCCGATTTGTTCTCCTTTTCAATATTTTAAAACTAATCTGTTAATATCTGTATTCAGAGATGAACCAAACATGTTTCCAATATGTCGAAGAATGGTCTGAAACAAATATCACAGGAAGTAACAGTTTTCAAAGGCGGTTTTGAATCTCAAGTAAAGGGCAGCAGATATAGAAAATGTTGAGTTTTTATAGAAAGAAATGCCTGATATATATTAAAATCTATGTCAAATGTTTGTTTGACGAAATTAAAAGACTGAATGTATATATTTAAATTCTAATAAATTAGAACAATGGGAAAATCAACATGCTGAAATTGATAAAGGATGTGTGGAAATACACTGATGGTCACCGTAAATAAAACACCAAGAAAGACAAGAGATAGCACAACAAAACTTGTTTTGTAGATAACATGTTGACCAAGTATCAAATTATTAAATTTATAGACTTCTGTGAAGTGTGGTTCCTGCCAGAATCAGAAGCCATAGTAGCCGCCTTTGTTGGAGATCACCGCTGCACACGCCTCCGCATTGATTCAAAGAGACTTTGGATGAGTTCTTGGGATACAGCAGACAAAGCAGCTTCCACACGTTGCCAAAGTTGATCTGGTGTGGCAGCTGAGGGTGCAATCTGGGTCAATCGTTGAGCAACCATGGGGCACATGTTTTCTATCGGTGAAAGATACGAAGAGCGAGCCGGCCAGGGAAGCAAATCAATCTGGTGATTGACGAAGAACCTTTGGACAATGCATGCCACGTGTGGTCGTGCAATATCCTGTTGAAATATGGCCGTGTCCAAGCCCTGAATGTAAGAAAGGACAACTGGCTAAAACACCTCGGAGATGTAGCACTGGCTGTTTTAAGTACCAGCAATGCGTACTAGAGGAGTGCGAAAGTGATATCCAATGCCGCCCCATACCATAATACCCGGTGCAGGACCAGTGTGGCGGTGCATAACGCAGCTGTTCAGCATCCTCTCTCCACGGTGTCTCCAGACTGGAATCCGACCATCGTGGTGTTGCAGACAGATGCGTGACTAGTCAGTAAAGACAACTTCATTCCATTCTGCCACCCACATCCTTCTTTCATCGCACCATTGGTGGTGGAGACGTCTGTGGTTTTGCGTCAAGGGTAGACCAAGAAATGGACGTCTTGCAGACAGACCACTCTACTGTAAACGGCGTCGAATGGTACGCGCAGACACTGAATGATGCGTTACAGACTCAATGTGCTGTGCTATGGTTCGTGATGTGACTGAGCGATCCGTCGCTGCCATGCGCACAATTTGTCTGTCCTCACGAGAAGTGGTGCACTGAGGTGGATGTGATCGACTACGTCGGTCCGTCGCACCCTCCTGCATCCAACGGTCACATATCCGCATTACAGTTGTTTGGTTTCGTCCAACACGACTACCGATTTCCCTGAAAGATAATCCACAATCTCGGTAGGTCACTATCCTTCCTCTGTCGAATTCGGATACTTGATCAAAAGCTGATTGCTCTTTTCTACGAGACATAACTGATCGTTTTTTAAAAAAACCACAAGAAAAACACAATTGCCGAACTTGAAATCGCCGAAATCTCCATGCCTTAAATTGCGCTTTGAGGTGGCGCCACAGGCGCGCGTGATGTGTGTCTGCGCTGAAGTTCTAATCATTTGCATATCTCACCTCCGCTAATGCATGCTGTAAATTTTATGTTATTTGCATGCTTCCTTCAGGGTGTTGCATTTACGGTGGCCAGCAGTGTACATAGCATTTAAAAATCAACATATTCCAAATGAAAATTTCGTTATTCTTGTTAAATTTACGTTGTTGCTGCCCTAAAACTAAGTTTTTTCTGTAGGTAAAAATTTTTGGACAAGTGAGAAATCAAGATTGAATGTTGATATCTTATAGCTGCAGAGTTTACCGTAAAATTCAGTATGAATGATATTTTTTGCTCCGAAATTTCCGATATATTAGAAAATAATGTATTAACGTAAAAACTAAAAATTCCTATAGTGGAAAAATAGTTGTTTAAGTGAATAGTTAAAATAAATGTAAGAGTAATTAGCTTATTTTTGTTTGAATTAATAAAATGTTTCACTCACATATATTTACGTTGTAATTTTTTCTTAAATCTTTTGCGCGCGTCCTACTTTTCTTTGAAAAACACTGGTCACCTTAACATACTGGATATTTTGTAAGCTGTTTTGTTGAATTGAAATCCGCTAAGAACGCGTCTAAAGGTATCCGACTACGTTCGGAACCGGGATTTTACAAAAGCATATAAATGGATAATATTTTTGATATTTAGTGTCACTTAGATTAGAAAATGTATATGAAATTGTTTTAAGAATAGTATTACAATAAAAAATTATTTAAGTACAATATTTTGACAAAAACTGAACATAGAATGACCCATTTTTAAAATATTCTCCTTTGTTGAAAAATGCTTCTATTATAACAATATTTTTCCTGCATATAGTTCAAACCTCTCTACAAAGGCTCAACTAGAATTTTTGAAATATATGACTTAAAAGTGGGTTTATCCGTGTTTTACGACAACAGGGGAGAAATTTTAAGAAAAAACGCCAATAATTATTTCAATGGGTTGTAACTCTGAAAATAATTTGAATTTTTCAAAAATCGTAGTTGAGCCTCTGTACAGAGGTCTGAGCTATATACAGGCAAAATATTATTATAATAGAAGCATTTTTCACAAAAAAAGAACATTTTGAAAAAGATTATTCTAGGTTCATTTTTTGCCAAAATATTGTATTTAAATAATTCTTTTTGTCAAAATGTCCTTAAAACAATTTTATACATGTATTCTAATTTAAGTTACACTAACTATCATGAAAATTATCCATTTCTGCGCTTTTGCAAAATCACGGTTCCGAACGTAGTCGGATACTTGAAGAAAATCACCTGTAAAAGGGAATTACGGTGTTTATTGACAAAAGAAAATTCTATTTTTGAACTATTATGTATAGTTGAAATTTGGCAAATGTTTATTTTGTTGAGTAGAGATCTACTAAAAATGGGTTCGGTGGAAATCACTTTGGGGAAGGTGGTGACGAGAGGGTAAGAAATAATTCTTAGAGATTCAATTCCTGATTTTTAATTAAGAGGTGATAGTTTTTAAAAGGTTTTTTAGAGGAATCAAACACTTAATGTTAGGAATCAATTATTTATGAATATTCAAACTTCATGAAATACCCAGCGAAACACGTGCCTAATAGTTAGTTATTATATATAAGTCACTCTAAAAGTTATCGTTTTTGGATTTCATTTAATTTTTTTAATGTTTGACAACAGTTGATGTCAGAATTAAGCAGCTAATAAAATGGAACGAAAATTAAAATTGTTAACAAACCAGCAACTAATTTTATATTTTATTTGGAAATTCTATGAGGAGCTGAAAACTTATTGTTAAAATAATCTAAATTTCAGACATAAAGAGCTATTAACAAATATATGACACCTATTACAAAATATGATTTAATTCCATTGAAATAAAAGGCTCAAGTTAAAAGATTTTACGATCTTTTTCTATAGAGATTTCGATAACAAGCAAACGATTAAACTTGCATAAAATACTACAGAAACAAACTGCACCAAACACAAAAAAATTGAAGTTTTGCAAAGAGCAATTTTAACTACCAAGGCGTTACTTCAATCGAATAACATTTTAGAAAGAAAGTTTTCATTGATCTAATACAATTTTAAAATGAAGCTCACTATCGATGAAGTAGGCGTAAATTGTAACATAAACGAATTGAAAAGTCATAATCTGACCAATTTATTTTTAGCTTAAGGGGACATGGTACGATTTACACAAAAATTTTTAATTTAAGGATTTTTAAAGTTTTTTTGATTACCTCCTATGTATGTATACTATGTTAAACAGATTTTGTGCTCAAAATTTCATAAAAAGTTAGCCATGTAATTTTTTAAGGAAAAAACTTAAAATTTGTGAAGAGATTTTAAAATACTCCTCCTCCTACAAAAATTTACGTACATGCATGAAATTTGATTTACAAGTACTTCAAACTATGTATAATAAAAGTTGGTATGGGTTTTGCGTTAACGTGATTGGTATTCATACAATACTTCTTTTATGAATGTTTATTGAAAGTTCCTTAAAAAATGCATAAATTCTGAGTTTAATTATTTTTAAAAAAATAAATATTGCTTTGATTCAAAAATGCATAGCAACTTTTGTTACATGTACTATTAGCAATAGGTAAAAAAAATTTCAAAGCATTTGGCGCAAGAGAAAAAAAGCCTTAGTATTTTAAATGAAGACAAACTAGTTATTTTATCTTTCTGAGATAAGTCAGTTTAAAGTTTTGATTTGTCATAGAGATGTGAATAAAAACGGACGTGAAAGATATCATAATTCTGCGTTTTTTAAGTTTAGAGCTTTCACATTTTGTGTGGTCGTAGAAAAGTATATAAATAATAATTTAGGAAAAAAGAAAAAGATTAAAAGATTTAAAGAAAATTAAATTTGATTTTTTGATCGATTTTGGACAGTTGAATCATACTGTGTCCTCTTAAAATAAAATTTTAAAACTTTTGCCTAATCATTATTTTTCGCTTTTAAATTTCTGTTTCCTATTTTTTTTTTATAGCGAAGCTAATTATTTAATAAATAGCATCAGAAACCAAGTTAATAATATTTGCATTTCATTAAGCTTCTTCGAAGTTGTGTTAGTAATCTTACATTAAAAGATTATAATTCTTCTGAAATTTTAAACACACACACACACTAATAAGACTAGTAGGGAAATAATACAAGCTGATTTGTATATTATGTATACAGGGCTATTCTAAATTCCCTCTAAGGTTTCGAAGCCCTGTGGTAAAAAAACTGAGAAGAATGCAGCAAAGAACATATGAATGCATTACAGGCGTTTGATCTGTAAAATTGTACTTGCATGGCATACATCGATGCGATAGTTCAGTTTCTGCCACATTCTACTCAACTTGGTACCATCAACATTATTGACAGCACGTGTTAACCTTTCCTTGTTATCCGAAAACTTGGTCTTTTAGAAAAACACAAGTTTTCGTAGCCTCTTTGCCATGTTGTATAGTAGAACTGCATAAAAGTTTTTTACTACAGTGCTCTGAAATCTTGAAGGGAATTATGAATAATCCTGTATGTATAAAGTTTTCATTTTGAGAAATATGTCACGGTAAGCAATGACGTCAGTAGAATTGGTGTCACTCTGTGGTTCCCAGAGATGTCATCTCATCGTATATATACGTTGATATATTTATATTTTCTTCAATCCTCGTAAATAAATCTAGAATTTTTACTGGAATTTTTACTATAATTAATTCATCGCATATGCTATTACAATTAATAATAGTATTGGGATAGCAATATCTTTCTTAGAAAATTATTTATAAATCACACAGAAAAATGAAGCATATTGAACAAATATATTCTTTCTTTCTTCTTTTTTTTTATGAAATCGAAGAACTGATAAGAATAGCCAAAAGAAAAATGTTTGCTACATGTATTTGTCACATATTCTAGACCACACATGGTCACATGTATTCTAGGGTGCCATATTTCATTTTAGTTAAAGTTGAGAAGAGCCCTTCCTCTGTAAAACTCTTTTTCCCACAAGCAGTTTATCATTGCAATGAAAACAACTTTCACTATGTTTCGGTATAAAACTTCCATTTAAATACATAAAGCCTCACATAAACATGTGGATCTCATTCATATGATATAAAACATCCACTGGGATCACTGCATCTATTGTAATGATTTCGCACTATATAGCTTAAAAGCAGTTTGTGCCTAGGTTTTTGAGATTGTGAGTCTGTACATTTATTTCAAATTACCGTTCGAACGAGTATTTGACAATGCACGCTATGTATTGTTTACTTTTAAAGATCTCAGTATGGCCTACTTTTGCATAGGGGCCTAAGGCCTCAAAAAATCTCTGAGCCCAGGGCTTCTAAGAGCCTTAAGACGTTCTTGTACGTCGCTCAAGGGAACCATATTTGTATGGAAGTTATGCTTCAGCATCGGAATGTACTCTGTTCTATATGCAATCTTTACTGCCTTGCAATGCATTGGAGCTCTAGCTGGTCAGTCACTGACCGCCAAGCATTCTCATATTCTATAATGCGTATCCATACTCAATTACTCAATTAGGTCCTATTCAAATAACTCTCCCTTTATGGGTCATTTTTTTATGTTGCAGATTGCATGTATAATATTATATATCTTTAAACCAGTGGTCTTCAAAGTTTTTTAACTCATGGAGAACTCTTAAAACCAGTAGCTCACACAAGAAGGGGAAGGTCCCCGAGTTCGTACCCCCCTCATAGCTCTCGTTTTTTTCCGATTGTTTATAATCCTATGTATATAGTACGTAAAATTTAATTGAATATTTGCTATTAATAATTAATTTTATTAATTAATGCTTGTTATTTATTCAGTAATTAATTTTTTACTGTTATTTGTTCCCGAAAATCGACAAAATCAAACGAATATGTTGGGCGGAGTGTTGGAGCATGATACGAAAATGGTGGACTTTCAACCCTGGATAAAGCCCTCGTGTAGCTGAACAGTGCGACGTTAATATTCAATCAATCAATCAATCAATTCAACCCTGGATAAATCCCTCCCACTTTCAAAAGTTCCTGAGTGCGCCAATGCTTAGAACTATAAGGCATTTTCGTGGAACCCCATTCTACACATACACAAGCATAGTACATCTCAAAATAATATTTAAAGCAGATCAACCTGTTATTGGTACTTTACGTAAAGGCAATTAAATAAAGTATTGTATTCATTAAAAATTTTGATTTAATTTACTCAATAATATTAATTTATAATGCCTACCCATGCATTATACTTAGTAACTGGGATACGTGCTTGCATTTTTTTACACAAACTGTCAAAATCTAGGTTTATTGATACTGTCTGCTGCCGCATTTCATATTTTGCGCTTAATTTGTTTTTATATTTTGTTTTGTAGCAACTCATGTTGATAAATATTTTTCACCTCAGTACATTGTTCTTAATGGCATTAAATTGTTAATATCTGTGTGAGAGAAATCCTTCAGGAGCTGTTCTTGCTTCATTTTAGATTTTAAGATGAATTTGTAGATACACTACTGGCCAGCGTAAATGCAACACACTGAAGGAAGCATGCAAATAACATGAACTTTACAACATGCATTAGCGGAGGTGAGATATAAAAATGATTAGAATTTCAGCGCAGACACACATCACGCGCACCTGTGGCGCCACCTCAAAGCGCTAATTAAGGCATGGAGATTTCGACGATTTCAAGTTCGGTAATTGTGTTTTTCTTGTGGTGTCTTCAAAAAACGATCAGTTACGTCTAGTAGAAAACAGCGATCAGCTTTTGACCAAGTATCCGAGTTCGACAGAGGAAGGACAGTGGCCTACCGAGATTGTGATTATCTTTCAGGGAAATCGGTAGTCGTGTTGGACGAAAACAAAAAACTGTAATGCGGATATGGGACCGTTGGATGCAGGAGGGTACGACGGACAGACGTGGTTGATCACATCCACCTCAGTGCACCACTTCACGTGATTACAGGCAAATTGTGAGCATGGCAGTGACGGATCTCTCAGTAACATCACAAACCATAGCACAACACAATGAGTCTGTAACGCATCATTCAGTGTCTGTGCGTACCATTCGACGCCGTTTACAGCAGAGTGGTCAGTCCGCAAGACGTCCATTGCTTGGTCTACCCTTGACTCAGAATCACAGACGTCTCCGCCACCAATGGTGCGATGAAAGAAGGATGTGGGTGGCCGAATGGAATGAAGTTGTCTTTACTGACTAGTCACGCATCTGTCTGTAACACCACGATGGTCGGATTCGAGTCTGGAGACACCGTGGAGAGAGGATGCTGAACAGCTGCGTTATGTACCGCCACACTGGTCCTGCACCGGGTATTATGGTATGGGGCGGCATTGGATATCACTTTTGCACTCCTCTAGTACGCATTGCTGGTACTTTAAACAGCCAGCGCTACATCTCCGAGGTGTTGGAGCCAGTTGTCCTTCCTTACCTTCAGGGCTTGGCCACAGCCATATTTCAACAGGATAATGCGCGACCACACGTGGCACGCATTGTCCAATGGTTCTTCGTCAATCACCAGATTGAATTGCTTCCCTGGCCATCTCGCTATCCGGATCTTTCTCCGATAGAAAACATGTGGTCCATGGTTGCTCGACGATTGACCTAGATTACACCTCCAGCTGCCACACCAGATCAACTTTGGCAATGTGGGGAAGCTGCTTGGTCTGCTGTACTCCAAGAACACATCCAAAGTCTCTTTGAATCAATGCCGAGGCGTGTGGCAGCGGTGATCTCCAACAATGGCGGCTACTCTGGCTACTGATTCTGGCAGGAACCACACTTCACAGAAGTCTATAAATTTAATCATTTGATACTTGGTCAACAATTTATCTACAAAATAAATTTTGTGCTATCTCTTATCTTTTTTGGTGTTGCATTTACGGTGGCCAGCAGTGTATATCGATAAGTAGTTGCCTTTCCTTCACAATAGATGTTTCCCCCCTCTGGAATGAAAAACGGTGTGTATTTTCCTTTAGAAAACTATTTAGTTTTTCAAAACATTGTTCTAACATGTAAAAAACTATTTCGTTGAACCCAGAATAGTAAATAATATATTACTGTTTAATAATTTGATAGATAGATTTACAATAAATATTCCAAATCTAGTAGGTAGTTCACATACAGAAACTATATTACAATATTATATTATATTATCTTTTACTATATTATTATTAACTTTTAAAAGATATTACAAAATTAAATTATTATGTTTAAGTAAAATTTTCAGTTTTAATGTTGGGGATGAGCTTTAGATACTTGTTGTTATACAACATAGAGAATATGAACCCATTTTTCATATATATTTATAATTTTCTTTTCCAGTGTTATTGTGAATCATGGAGCATCTAGGAACCCTAGGTTCGTGGAACCCTCCTCGTGGAACCCTAGGTTCCATGGAACACGATTTGAAGACCACTGCTTTAAATAATCGTGTTTTGACAAACACCTTGGTCATATCTCGGAAAGGTATCTTAAAATTTCGAGGCAATCTGTTCCGTTAAATGGAAATGAGAAGCGAAATAAATTTTTAATGAAAAAGCAGGGGAAAGAAGAAGTCTCAAGGACACATCTCCTCATTCATATTGTTATTCATGTGAAATAAGTCTTAATCTTCTGTTAAACAAAAGTTTTGCTTTTTAACACGCTTTTTAAGCTTCAATTGTATGTAACGGAATCTTTGAACTCGATTTTTACCCATTTTAAAAAGTCAGATTAATTCGAAATTTTACACACTTGTCAAGGACCGATGGCAATACAATAATTTCATAATTTTGTTCCAGAATCATCAGGAATAACGATTTCCAGATTTGGCAACTAATTAATTATACCATTTCCAGATTTGGCGACTAAACGATTAAGTTGCAACCCTAAAAACGAGAAAATGTGCGTCAGCAATTTCTTACTGTAATGTAAATATTTGTCTAGTTTTTCTGAAAATGGAAATAAAAAGAAAAGACTCGTGAATGAAAACTCTGTTTTTCTAAATTATGTTGTTGGATCTGTGGAATGAAACATCATTCATTGCTTCATTTTACCAAAACAGCTGAGAATTGATTCAGAGGGTCACATGATTAAATAATTTCTCACAAACTCTTCGATTCAAAAAGTGTACTTTTATGTCTAATACTGATGCAAGTTTCAGAGAGAATATTGAGCTCTTTTTAGTGAAAAATATCATTGACTTAACACCTTTCGCATGAAATATTTCAAAATGAACTCTTCCAGATTTTCTTCAGTTGGCTGATCCCACATTTTGCAAACCAGGCCGTATCGACGCACTGATAGGATGCCAATGGGTATCCCAGATTCAAAATAAATAAATAAATAAAAAAAGATGACTCATTTCGAATTAATTTTTTTTTATCAATGAATAAATGATAGTTTAAAAAACTAAAAATACATGTTTTACTGTAGATCAAACTAAAAATGAAAAATAAATTATCATTTAAAAAAACTAAAAAACCAGCTTTTGTGGTTAATCGAACTAAAAAGTAAAAAAAAATAATTCTTAATATATGAATCAAATGATTAACGAGAAAATTAATGTCATTGTGGTAAAAGCGTGGGGTGCTTTGTACTACATTTTTACACTAACTCATCATTTCAGAATAGAACTATTAAGAAATTATAACACCCCACGTTATTACCCCCAATGACATTAATTTTCTCGTTAATCATTTTATTTTTATATTAAGAATTATTTTTTTACTTTTTAGTTCGATTAACCATAAAAGCGTGTTTTTTAGTTTTTTTAAACTATAACTTTTCTTCTTATTAAAGAAACATCAGCATCATAGATGTCACATTTGAATTCACACGCAATTTTGAAAGAAGCGTATCAAGACAAAATTAATCTTTATGAAAAAAAAGTCACAGCATCAAGTTTTCTCATTACCTAATTTTAAAATAATTTGATTTCTATTTTTATTCATTAATTATTGCATTAATTATTAAATTCACACACATAAATGACAAAATGGAAGATTTTTAAGAGTGCGGACTGCTTAGAAAATCCATGCATTTAAAGGAATGCATCAATTCATTAATTCAGAAAAAATAACAAATATTCTTAGAGAGTAAATATAGCATTGGTTACTAAGAAAATAAAATTTCTGCTGATTAATTTCTGATTGAATCCTTTTCACAATTGAAAGATGATAATGCAATGTGATGTAAACACACTAAATAAGATTAGCTATCTTTCTTAGAAAAAAGCTGATTCATCGAATGTTTGATTGTAAAAAAAAATCAAATTTATCATCCAGTGTCTTATCTTTCCTTTTTCAATTTGAAACAGGACGTATTATTGATAAAAAATCAAGTTCTTATGATATCAAACAATATTTAAAAACAATCAAAATTATAAACATCCGTATGTTTAGTCCTTTGATTGGTTGTGAATGGAGACCATAAGTTTTATTTATTTATTTTTTTTTTTTTCAATTCAGCAATTTTTTCCTTCAATAACTTGCTTAAATAAATTACGAAGTATATTGCTTTTAAGGTATCCGACTACTTTCGGAACCGTGATTTTGCAAAAGCGTATAAATGGATAATATTTATGATATTAGTGTCACTTAGATTAGGAAACATATATAAAATTATTTTAAGAATAGTATTACAATAAAAAAAATTATTTAAGTACAATATTTTGACAAAAAATGAACATAGAATGACCCATTTTCAAAATATTTTCCTTTTGTGTAAAATGCTTCTATTATAATAATATTTTGCCTGTATATAACTCAGACCTCTGTACAGAGGCTCAACTAGAATTTTTGAAATATATAACTTAGAAGTGGGTTTATCCATATTTTACGACACAACAGAGCGAAGCAATTTTAAGAAAAAAACGCCGATAATTATTTAAATTGGTGGTAACTCTGAAAATAACGTGAGTTTTTCAAAGATTCCAGTTGAGCCTCTGTAGAGAGGTCTGATCTATAGACAGGCAAAATATTATTATAATAGAAGCATTTTTCACAAAAGAGCATTTGGAAAAAAAAATTATTCTAAGTTAATTTTTTGCCAAAATATTGCATTTAAATAATTTTTTTTGTCAAAATGTCCATAAAATAATTTTATACATGTATTCTAATCTAAGTGACACTAAATATCATGGCAATTATTCATTTATACGCTTTTTTAAAATCACGGTTCCGAACGTAATTGGATACCTTAAGTGAGTGAGTTATATTTACGTTGCACTAATAAGCTGCACAAGGGCTATTGGTGACAGACCTCGCAATTTTGAACCATGGTCAAGTGACGAGGAAGACACCTAAGCTCTGACATCTCCTTCCCCTAACTTCCACATCACACCAACGGGAGGACGTTTGAGCCTCGGCATATTCATCGTGAAGAGAAGAATAAATTTTGATGACATGCTCTTTCCGTGACAGCGCGGGATTGGCTATTCAGACAACATCCTATACCCCACGCATCCACGGATGTGGGTTCTCGTGTTGATGTACTCTCCCGCGATTGCGCGGGACTCGCAGGAACGACGCTTGCCCTATGTCGGTTTCAGATTCATAGGTTCTGTAGTTTCCCCCGTCCTGCATGAATACGTCCCTCTTCACGGCCTTGAGTCGCTCATAGTTGTTCAAGCATTCCCGCGACAATATTGTTGCTTGTGTTTTTGTGGTAAAATAGTAATTTGTCGTATTTTAAAAGGGGACTGACTGACTGACTGAATATTAACGTCCTTGTTCAGCTACACGAGGACTTTTGCGACGGATCACGAGAACCATGGTCAAATGCGTGGACGACACCTGAGCCGGCAGCCCCTCTCTAACTACCACACCCGCCCGGGGGACGTTTCGGCTCTCGACAGATTTAGTGCATCCGCGCCCTACACGGCGGATCCTTGGGTGGTATTGGGCTCGAACTCGTGACAAGCAACCACGGTCCGATACCTATACCACTCGGCTACCGCGGTCACATTAAAAAAGGGGGAATGTCGAAAACAAGGGTTAAGAAAAGAAAACATGCTAAAATCGTGGGGTTTTTTTCTTACAGATAGACAACACCTAGGCCACTGGGTGCACTGCAACACTTTATAAACCTTAAAAGTAGCCCGTACCCTTGAAAAGTCAGTCCATTCTTGCTCTAGGGTAAGAAATTTCTGTGAAATGCTGATGTAATTCCATCAGAATGTTGTTGTTGTGACTAATGCCACCTGCCTGACGAAGTCAGATCGAGGCTCACGAAATTCATCGCGGCTAGGGCTAGAACTTTACCCCCTGTCTTTGGGCCCTTTAAACTTTGAGCCCCATCAGGTGACAGTATGATTTGCCTCGTTTCCACCCCAATTTTGGGGGAACACCTGGGGGTGGCGGGCCTCCCACCTTCTTCCCCTTCCACCAACCACACGAGGAGAGGACTTGCGGCTCGACGGCTATTTAGAGTACCCCCATGCCGCAAAGGCACTATACATTTACAAACATCCATGTCTTCTCCGGGATTCGAACCCAGTCCCTACGGCACCTCAGTTAGCATCGCTAACCCTCTACCGGTTTGGCTACCCATTAGAATGTGAAAACATTCACAGTCATTTTTTACAAAAAAAAATCTTATTTTAATTAGCTGCGGATCAACAGTTCTACATTTTCCATGTGTATTCGTATTGTGCATGTTGTACTTCCATGAGTCAACAGCCCCGAATGGGCCTTGGAATTCTCCGGAATGTTTTTCCAAGCAGTTCTCCTGGTCGCCAGTTCCATACCCTTATGGTCGTGAAATCAGTGTTAATGGAGTCCAGCCATCGAAGTCTTGGTCGTCTTCCAATTCTTCTACTCATAGGTTCATGTTTGAAGATCTTATATGTTGGATTAGTAGTATCCGAGCGGCAAATATACCAGGCAAATCTAATTGTACTTAATTTGATGAATTTTATGTCGTCAATGTCCTTGTAATTTTTATAAATGTCAGCATTTGTTCTTTTTATAAAATCACCCTCTTTAATCCCATCAAAAATGGTTCTCAGGATTTTTCCTAAAATAGCAGATCCAAGTCTCCCGAAGCATAAGGTCTCCCAAACATTTTTCCAATTTAAATTGAAAGTAGCGGACCTTTTTTCAATTCCTACTATTAACTCACATTCTCTATATATATATTTATTTTTTAATGGAATTTTCAATCTTTAATAAAATACATTTTAAAGCGCTCAATTGGGGCTGGTATTATATACATGATTAATTTGGATGACAACACAATTAATTTAATTTAATAATAAATTAATTGATTAAAATTAATTATTTAAAAAATTACAAATACAACCACGTTGGCATCATTTTGGCGACTTGTGTCAAAACTTGAAAAGTTTTTTTTCCTCGTTTTAAAGCATTCCATTGAACTGAAATTTTATATAAAGATTGTTTTGGATGACAATACGATACTTTAATGATAACTAATAAAAATTAATGACCACTTATATAATGTTGGTTCTCCATATGTATATGCATATTTATATTAATTGTAACTATTTAATAAAAGTAGATAAAAAAATTTTCTTTGTTAATTTAAGTAGAAATTGATTTAATTTTTTTTATATATTACTTGTTTATATAAACTTTCTAATCTCATTGATTCTTTTCCTTACGGCATATGCAGGTGGCACCAGAATTTTTCAAAATTGGGAGGTCAGGTTGAAAGTCCACCATTCTCGTATCATGTTCGAATGCACCTCCCAGCATATTCTTTTGATTTTGTCGATTTTCGGGAACAAAAAATAGTAAAAAATTAATTATTGACCCGACCCCTACCACCACCGTGTGTGTGCGCCACTGGGCATTGCATTACACAAGACATACGTTGATAAAATAGGATTAGGAACCAATTGGTTGTGAGACTCGTTTCTATCTTGATTGATTTGTTTGTGTGATTTTAGCTGCTCTGTCGTTCGCTTCTTCCAACAGTCGATGAAGTTACTTAGGCGAAAGCTGGTCAAGCTGCATTCTCTGAATTTATTTATTGCGGCATTATTCAATGCAATCGAGAAGAGAGACGGATAGACTTACTGTGGATTTGTACCGTCCCTTAAAACAGAAAATGTCGTTAATCACCCAGTGGCGTAACGGAGAATATAAGAGCCCCTTGCAAAGTCAGGTTTGGGGCCCCTAAGACGGATTTTGCAAAACTATAAGATAACATAATTTTTAGGCCTTCTACACACCTGCCCTCCCTCCACGATGTGGACAAGCAGTTTAAGTTTTAAAAATTATATCATACAGTAGATTTCAGTCATTGACTTTTTTAGTTTCTCAAGTAGATATTAAATAATAGAAAAAAAAAATATTTTTACTATTATTATATATGAATCAACATAGCTTCCTATGCATGTAGGTCTAATTATCGAAATAAAAAAAATTAATTAATTAGTATGTGTAAAGGATCAGAGAACAAACGCCGTGATGATTCACATGAAGTTGGAAACTATTTTGCAAAAATGGCAGTAAATAAGAATAATGGTTATTATATGCTTTCCGGCATGTCTTCCGCGTATTTTATGTATCTTTTTTGACGGGATATAAACACTTATTGGAATTACTTTAGTGGTGGATAACGACAAGAAATGTTCCGAAATTAAGTTTGGTCATTGTTTTACTTTAATACGTCGAAAGCTCAACTCATAACTCAGGACTCAATCACAACACAGTTTCTAGTGGACTGGTATAGTTTATTTCTCGTAACTTCTTTTTACATTCACATCGGAATTGCTGGGCGTGCGCAGTTCAGGCAGCTCTGTTGCGCTTGCGCAAACATTCCGCCCGGCATTGCAATGTTACAACATTCAATAAGTTTCATGGCTTTTTACAATATTAATATATTAAAATTTAACACAATTAAAATAATTATAATTCAGAAATATAATTCATTAAAAATACACACAATACTAAAAGGTTAATTACAATAACTTAAAAATAAGTAAAATCTTGTAACACAAAGAAAAAATTTTTTCCCCCTCAGGGGCCCAAAATACAAATTTTGAAAAAAGGTCTTTTGACTACCCTTTTTGAGTTTGATCGTGTAAACCCTAATTCTATTATCCTTTCGGGAAATATCTCGATTTTATCTGCCCATTCCCATTTATATTAATTGCTAAGTTATCCTCTTTAATAAGGAAAAATCCCCCACTCTAGCGTTTTTTTTTTCAAATTCCCACTTATTGGTCTCTGTTGAAAAAATTATTTTTAAAGGGTAATTATTACTCCACCTTTTTTTCCATATAGACTGTAAAATTTTTTTGTTAATCTCTGATATATTTTTTTAACCCTATTAGTTTCTATATGCATTATATTTGGTTCACTAAGGGAAGAAATTTGGGTTTTTCCCAATAAAAAAGTGTCCCGGGGTCCCGACAAATCATCTATACCCCCGTTGAAAAAAGGGGGTGAAAGGGCCCCAAAATTTTAAAAATTCCCCTCAATTTGGGGTCATAATGGTTAGAAACTCTTCATAATTTAAACCCCAAAATTCCTCCCCTCACGTTTAAAAGGGAAATTTGAACGACTTTCCCCAAATTTCCCCAAAAGCCCCCAAAAATTTGGTGCTCTGGGAGGAAAATTTTCCCAATTTATATTTTCATCTACTAAAGAAACCAGACAATTCAGGATCAGGATTTTCCCCATATTGTACAATCTCTTGGGGTTCGGCATTAGCCCCAAAATTTTTTTCCCTTTGGGAACCGAAAAATTGAAGGTCTTCCTTTTTAAACCCAAAAATTTTTTTAATAAAACCAATAAATGCCTGAGTTGTTAAATCCGCCCACTAATTAAAAAATGTACAGTTTTTGGTGACAAAACACACAAAAAATTGAAACATATTTTTTTTTATACAAACTACCTTTACCTTTTTCCCTTTTTGACCCAAAACGGCCCCAAAAAAGTCCACGCCACGTAAAAGGGAATATTTTCCCCAACTTTTTTCTTTAGGCAAATTGCCCATTATTTGTTCACAAGGGGGTTACGGGTTTCATTTTAAAAACATAAAATAAATCATGTACTATTTTCCTACATACATTCCGTCCCCCTAAAAACCCAAAATCTCTGTCTCACTTGATATAGTAAGGCCTGTGGGACCTAGATGAAAGAATTTTTAAGTGAAAATATTCTAAAATTTAAAATTTTGTTTTAATTTTGAAGTTTACAAGGTAATATTATGGGAAATTTGCATTCAAATTTTAAACCCCCTTTACTACAAAGTCTACCACCAACTCTAAAAACCATCTTGATCTAAAAAGGATTTAAACTTTTATTACACTTTCTGCAGACATTTTATTGGTTTCCTTAAAACCTTTCATACCCCTTTTGAACTCCTGTAGTTGCACAATCCTGTTTAAAAGGTGATCTCCCTCGGTTGATCCCCCCTGGACATCAAAAAAGGCCCTCCCCTTTTTTTCCCCTTTGAAATTTTCCCTATAACCTAAAAAAAAATTTTTAACATTGGGGTTATTTTAGTGTACTTATTACTTATATTTCGGGTCAGTTATAAAATGTTACTTTGTAAAGATTTAAATTAACAAAGTGCGGTTACTTTTAAATTTACAGTTAAATTCATCACTATCAGTCACTGATAAAAGGATTTCCCTTTTCCCGGGAAAAAATCTTTCGTCGCTATAAACGTAAAGGTCCACCAAAAAGGTTTTTTGGTAAAGCTGACGGGTCCAAAACCCTGGATACGGGTAAAGCTGGGTTCTGTTCAAAAGGGCCTGTTTTCCACTGCTCTGCATTGGTAAGTGGGATTGTGGCAACTCGATTTGCCACAAAAGGTTTTTAAACACGTTGGACTCCTTCTGGATCCATGCCAAAACAATAGTCGAGTCACTCCACAGGTACACGTAGGGGTTTTTCATTTGTAAGGCAGTCTCAACTTTTTTTTACCCAGCTTTAAAAAGGGACGGCGGCACACAGCTCGGGGTGGGGCCCTTGTGATCTCTTTACAGGTGCTACTCTACTTTTACTTGTTAAAAACTTCCTTTTGTTGCGTCATCCCGGGGCGATTGGGGCGGCAATATATCACTGCCCCGTAACATTTCTCGGGAAGCACCCAGAAAACCGTGAAGTTCCCCCCTTGTCGCGGGGTTTGCACAATACATCTACCAATGTAGATCTTCTAACATTTTCCTAAAAGAAACGATGCCATTCTTTGGCTCTCTCAAAAGGCAACTCTCAACCCAGTCGATTTTAAGACCCCAAAAAGACTCTGCATGAAGATCTTGGCTCTTGCGACTACTGGCCCCTTTCCTAATGGACCCAAACTTTCCTTTATTGTCGAAAAGGGGCATCTTTTTTGGGGAATCTTTTTTAACTCCCTTTATTTTGAAAAAAAAAAATATCCCGGACCAGGACACTCCCCCAACGTCATGGTTTCCAAATTGGTTCTCGAACTCATAATCTCCGGGTGTTTGAAGCCAATTTCGTATGGCTACTACCCCCCTTGTGCAATTCCATTCCTCCCCAAAATGCCGGAAAGTTGATTCTTCAAGGCCTTGGCTTCCATTAAAGACGCAGCGCCACAAAAAAGGGCGTCCCTGTAAAAAATTCTCTCCCGGGAAAAGGTGCAGCCAAAAAGGAAAACTCTTCGCTTCATCTCTCAAACACGGGAAATTTTCTCTTGCTAAAAAGGGGGCACTCACCGTTTTCCATAAAGTGACTGTTTTTTATCTCGGGTTTTTACCGGATCCCTCTGGTTTTTTTTCCACAAAATTCTAAGCAAGGGTTTTTGGTCTCATGGAAAGAGTATCATTCGGTACATCCCTCTTCACACTCCGTAAGGCATAAGGATGCTCTCTAAATTTAATCATAATTGTAAACAGGTCATTTTGAACCTCCCCATTAAAATTGAATTTAACGATAACCCTTTCTTGTAGGATTGGTAGCATTAAAACTACCCTCAACTTCGTTTTGCTCTTTTCTGGTCTAAAAAATGCCATTTTGGGGGCATATAATAGGCAATCTCCCGGGTTTTCATTTTACGGCAACCTCTTTTTTGTGTGGCCAACCCATATTCATGTATAAAAAATCTCTATACAACTTTAGATTTGAGGGGTCTCTAATTAATCGAGTCCCCCAGTGCATTCAATCGTTTTTGAGCGATGTTCCTCGACTCCCCTGAACAATTTGGTTCGTTTTTTAAAAGGGGGATTTAACCACATACCAACCCCCTCATCTCTAAAATGCGTTTTTTGAAAGTGATTCTCAAAAAATTGCTTCTTCATTTTTAGTTCTCTCTACCTAATGTTTTTTCCCAAATCCCAAGAAAATTTTTTGTCTGATTTAAATTTCCTTTTTAAATTTAAAACCCCAATGGGCCCGAAGGGTTCCGGGATCTGCAAAACCCTTTTCTCCCCGAAGCCACGAACTAAACACAGTATTTTTTGGGAAAAAAAGATTGGAATTTTTAGAACGAATTTGCCCCCTACGTAATAATTCATAAAAAAATTTTTACCCCTTTTTCGGGAATCAATGGGACCTGGCACATAAAAGAATCATCTGCTAAATTTATATTTTTCAGGAATTAAAACCCTTTTTTACATTTAGATTTTTTTTAAATGGGTTAAAAACCCGTAATTTTTCATCTGCAACTAACTTTTTTATTCTCTTTTTTTTAACTTTCCATCGGAAATTTGAGATTTCCGTAGTTACACAATTTTTTAAAACATATAGAGGGGGGTTTTTAAAAATTTACCAGAATATTTACTTTTCTTTTTTTTAATCCAAATTTTTTTTACGAATTTTTTTGTAATAAGATTCGTCCTTAGAAAAACATCAAACAGACCTCTTATTTTCCTTTTTTTCGCCGTTTTTAATCTTTTACAAAAAAACTTCACGGAACTCAAAAACACGCTAGTGCTTCCCCCTTCCCATGTTGATTAATGGCAAACGGGGTTACTATCTTTCTCAAAAACCCCTTCGGGGGGGATAAGCGGGAGGATTGAACACTCGCGCATCCCAAAAACCTTGACTCTGTTGATGGATGGAAAACATTCGACTTGTTTTGGTTTTTTTAGAAAATTCGTATTTTTTTTTTGGGAAATGTAACGGGGCCCTGGTGCCTCTTAGCGCATAATTTACAAGGTTTGGCTTTACACTTCAACGCCGTACAACCTACCCC
This sequence comes from Trichonephila inaurata madagascariensis, assembly GCA_019973955.1. Lineage (NCBI taxonomy): Eukaryota > Metazoa > Arthropoda > Arachnida > Araneae > Nephilidae > Trichonephila > Trichonephila inaurata. Next base: position 36,270 of record BMAV01000387.1, read on the forward strand.
TTAAACACAAAAAAACATAGTCGCTGTTTTTAACAAACTCAATTCGATCATTTACGGAAAAATTGTTTTTAATTTTTTCACAAAAAATAGCATGATTTTTTACAACAATATGAACATTTTTTTTCATTGACATCGGACAAAAAACCTGGTTACACCTTTGGGTTGCGCAGGGGACAATTTTCGCCTTTATTGGTTAACTCAAACTCTATTTTTAACTGGCTTTTTTAATATTTTCGAATTCAATCTTTGCCTTTTCCAAAATTCTAATTTTAATTTTTTTTTTGTTCAATTTTGGGGTTCTTTTCAGCTAAAACACCATCAATTACACTTTGCAGAAACTCCTTATCGGGTTTTAAAAGATTTCACTTCTCTCCCAAATTTAATTTTTTTTAAATTTTATAATTTTTTTGGGTTCCGGGGTATATTTAATCCCAGCTCCTCGGCGACCAGCAAAAAACTCGTCCTTTTTTAAAACTTTTAATTGTCGACATTTTAACAATAACATTAATTTGATATCAAAATAAGAAAAAAGGAAATCGCTCTTACTTCGCTGATGAATAGCGCTGGACCCCAGGAATCAGAAATATCTTCGAAATAATTTTCCCGAAGAAACACAATTTCATTTTTGGTATCAGACACTTTTCCACAATCACCACACTCAGTTCTCCGGCTTTCCCGGGACCAGTCATTTTTTAAAAAAAATATAGCATGCCAGGGTGTGTGAAAAAATATCACAGTAAAAAAAACATATTTTGTCGTTAAACGACAAAAATAAAGTCAACGTAGAAGGAATGCGCATGCGCAGAAAGAGAGGGCTGAAGAGGGCATGCTCGAGGTTATTCGAGTACAAATTACGATGAATCTGACGTGTACGACAATGTGGACCCAATTGAAGAAGCGTGTTTTATCCGGCATGAACGGACGTAGAGTAGCATATTCGTGAGAAGAAGATTAAAGTGGTTGCTCTCCCCCAACCATGAATGAAAACAATATTGCGGGAGGACGGGATGTGGTTGCGGTGGTTAGAACCCAGTACCTGTGAATCCGCAGCCAAGTAACGCCTTAGACAAAAGTGTTTTCCCCGCCCAAGGCTGTTACTACTTTTTAGCCCCCCACTACAGTACTCCCCACCAGTGACTCGGGTGGATAATCGAACGAACGAGATTTTGTTATGGCGAGCTGTGAGCTGTTGCTGTTACGTCAAGCAAATTACGACTTTGGTTGCTGCATCAAGTGATATGACACTTTTTTGGTTCTTTTTTGAGGGTAGATGGCACCGCGACAGATCAGAAAGGTTTGCATTTTTCTTTAAGGGGTCATTTGCCAGGGGAGCATACACAGGAAAAACCCGCGACCTATGGATTGGCCCAGTAAAATGACCAAACAAAGTGATCACCTCTGTCCTGGGGGCTGTTCTGGCTTATGTAGGAACTGCCACTACATGGACTGAGTTTTCTGTGCTCAGGTCCATACATGATCCTTTATGTCTTGGGGTTTCCGAAAAGTGGAGAAAGTGAAAAATTCCCGTTCAGAATCCTCACAGGCCATGAGACATGGGTAAATACGTTACCCCCGAAACCAAGGCCACCTTAATTCGAGGCAGCTTCAAGGTACCAATGAGGAAATATCCTACAATGTTTTGGAAAGGACAGGCTATAAAAATTGTTTGCATTGTTGCGTCACAGTTACAGTTTTTTTCAGGGATTCTACAAACTGATCGTGGGATCGGGAAAAATTTTCAATTTGTGGAATTTTATCAAAAAAAAGCAAGATGTATTGTTCAGGGCTATGATGTAATTTTTTTACAAAAAGTTTTCGTGCGAAAAAAATAAAAATTGCTTTTGGGAAAGTCCTTCTTTCGTATAATAATTATGTAATATTTTCACTTGTTTTCTAAGGGAAAAAATTTTCGTTGTATTAAATGGGACGATTTTTGTTCGAACTTTCTTTATTACCTAAACATGTGCAGATTTTACTTTCTACCTTTTAACAAACTCCCCAGAAAAAAAAAAAGTGTTAGATACGGATCGTTATGAAAATAGAACGCCAGAATGTCACTTTCGGCGTGTTTTAGAAAAATATATATACTTTTGCTCTCTCTCTTTTACGTTTATCTAAAAAGATTTAATTTAAAATGTCTATATTTTTTTT
>BMAV01000388.1:0-14254 GCA_019973955.1 Trichonephila inaurata madagascariensis
ATTTGACTTTTCGTAAAATTTAATTATTCTTGCAATTTAGATTTATTTGAGACATTTTGCGATAAGTTCCAATGTATCTTTTTTTTTCAGTTACTCTTTTCGTTTTTTGAAGTGGTAAAAAAGAAAGTGAAATTCAATTAGAGTTAAAATCAGAAAGTTTCTTATTTTATGGGATAGCTACGAAGTATTGTTTGAATTAAAATGTGTTATGAATTCAATTCGAGACAGTGTGTGATTGATAGGTAAATTATTTTTATTTTTAAAAATATTAAAAAATTTTTACCAAGGATTTATCTATATAATGCGTTTTAAAAAATTCGGATGAGTTTATTAATAACCAATGGAGGTATTAAATAAATAGTTTTAAATAGTTGTAATCCATCATAATTTAATACCCAAAGAATAAAAATGTTGGGGTAGTGCTCTGTTTGGCAAAAAACCCTATAAAGTGCATTATTAAATTATGATTTTAAGATAAACTCTTATAAGTAGAAACATAAATACATCAACCAAAATATCCGATAGAGGATGTAAAGGGCTAAATGAGTTTTGAAATTAATCCAAATATATCTAATCCTTCTGCAAGGATATCATCAAGGTAAAAAGAAATATATTAATCTTGCTACATCCATATAATGATTTTAAAACCACATTCCAAGCGGAAAAGTTAAAAAAATTTAAAGATAAGAAGATCGTAAAAAACCAAGTATAAGATAAGAAAAAGTAAATTAATGAGTAAATACCAAATTTGGGAATTTAAAAAATACCACTAAAACGTTCGATAACAGATTCTGCATTAAATCCTATATTATAAACAAGTAATAAAAAAAATAGTTTTTAAGTTAATTCCTACTAAGGTCAACAACGAAATTTTTTTATTTTAGCTACTTTTATTAAATACTGACAATTAATATAAATTTGTATATACATAGAAAGAATCCCATTAAGTGGTAATTGTTTTTAATTTCTTTAAAAAATATCGTATTGTCCTTTTAATTTTGTCCCAAATGAAACTTTTAAACGTGAAAAAACCTTTTTAAGTTTTGATACAAGTCCCAAAAAAGGTCGCTAAGTTCCCAACGTGGTTGTATTTGTAATTCTTTAAATAATTAGTTTTAATCAATTTAGTTTTATTAATTATAATTAAATTATTGATTTCATCCCAAAAATCCCCGTATATAAAATTTCAGCTCAATTCAGCTCTTTAAAATGTATTTTATTAACGATTGAAATAAATAACTAATAAATAAATAAATATGCAAATATATAAATAAATAAATATACAAATATATAAATAAATAAATATATAGACAGTGCGAGCTAATAGTAGGAATTGAATAAAAGTGCATTGATTTAAGATTTTTGATGTTTAGCCATTTCAGACCGGAAATGCACTTATGTGTACCTACGATTTTAACTTCGTGTCTTATTAACGAATGGAAACGATCAATTGAAAAATCAAAGGTTATCTTTCATGCTTTTCAGTTTTATCATCACATATTAATATTTTTAGTTTTTCCTGGTGATTTTCAATACATAAAGTAGCAATGACCGACTCGACAAGTCAAAAAAATGAGCTATATTTTATTACATATAATTGAACTTTTGAACCTGCTATTTGTTTTATTTGATGTTGATGGTTTCCAAGAGTTCAGAGATCACATGTAACTATCACACTTTTAACAGTTGTAGTATTCTTATTCTAAGTAACTTTTGATATTCACTTTTTTCCCCCGGTTTTTTGGATCCGAAATTTTTATTTATTTTTTATGGCAATGCATAGTTTATTGTATTATTTTTTGATAAATTTATTTTTTTACAATTATTATGTTTATTATTATGCAATATTTAGGAATATATATATATAATTATGTTTGTATCCTAATCAACAGTTTAAGAAAAAATTTAAAGCATAAAATTTTTGTAAAAATTTGTTTTTATCTCGTCATATTTCGTGCTAATTAAAGATTTTTATTTGGTTTATTTATAACTGACCATAAATTAATTGGTTTTCCTTCAAGCCAATTTAATTCATGCACATATATTTTAAGAACCTTATAAGTAACATTAGATTCTGATTTTAAATTGGATTTTTTGGAAAGAAATAGAGAAAACTATAAATTAAATTGATTGTATTTATGATGATTCAAGTAAAGGGAATTCTGAAGATGTTGGTTTACCTGAGGAGGTTGATGTATTTGTTGAAAATGTAGTTAGCGATGATATAAATGATACAAAATGTATAACATCAGATATTATATAGAGCACAGGAGGTAAAAACTAGACCAAAACTTTTTTCCGATGTTCGATGTGATAGAATTGGACATTTCCCTTGATTTATGACAGACAAATTTGCATCAAAATTCAGATATGAAGGTTGCAAAGCAAGAGCTCACAATTTTGTACTAAGAGCAATACTTGTTTGTGGAGAGACACGAATAAATTCAACAATAAAAACAGTGAACTGTATTCCTTTAAAAACTTTAATGAATTTAAAACCCTACTGAAATAGAGACTTAATTCGGCTCGCTGCATGAACTAAAACCCCGGGGGGTTACTCCAAAACATTTCTTAAAACCCAAATTAAAATAAAATTAAAAATAAAAAGAGGCAGAGAACAGTTTGCTTTTTAAAAAAAAATTTTTTTTTTGAAAAATGTCATTTGAAAAACTTATTAGTATATGTAGATTTTTCTTCCATTTTAAAATACCTATCAAAAAAAGGGTTTGTAAAAAAATTTAATTTTTTTATTGGGGTTAAGACCTGGGGTTTTAATAGGTATACATATCAGCATAACACAACTAATTATAAAAATGTAATTTTTTCCTAAAGACTGTATTTCTCTGATCATACTATTAGAAAAAATCAAAACACTAAATGATTTTTTCTTCGTTTAAAATATGCCAGGTCTGGATAGTTTAAAATAATTAACACCTTCATATAGAATTTGTGATACTTGCGCAAGCGAAAACACACACTTAATTACTCTTTCATAAACTTTTAAATAAAGGATAAATATTTTTTGTTATTATTTTACTGCCGCATCATGCATTCATTTTATAAAAATCCTTTTTGTTTCAGTTACATTATATTCTTATCGTTCCGTGATTTAAAATAAATGATTTTCCAAAGTATAAGATATGCTATCCCTTTTTAAAAAAAAATAGGGTTTTCATTGAATTTTAAAAAGCTTTTAAATTTTTTTTTCCCAATCATAGTAGATAACGAATTTAGCTTAATATTAGCTTAGATTTTTTTTTTTCTGGATTATGGATTAAAAAATATTTATTTTTGTATATGCTTATTTTAAAACATACATATATTTTAAACATGATAAAAAACACCGTTTTCCCTCATCAAAAATTTTTTTCTAAAAATAATTCTAAAAATATCTATTTAAATAAATGAGTAATTTATCTGTAAAGTTTGATTTCTGTATAGCAGAACTCATTACACTTTAGTAATCAGTTCCCACTAACTATAAATATAAATCTTAGAACGCCTTACTTTTACCTTGAATTACAAATTATATTTACATTTTTTTGCTTTTTCCTTTTTAGGATTATGAAAATATTAATTGGGAATTTTTGATTATTTCGATACATTTGAAAACGTACATAATCCAGTATTGCAATCGGGACAGTGGGAAATTTATTTCTTTTCCCTCACCGCGTCCCTTTTTTCCCTTTTTACCGCCTTTTTTGGGGAAACCAAAATTATCCCTCCCCATGTTGGATTTTTTTTCTTCTCTGGGGCAATGAATTAAAAAAGTTTTCTTTCGGGAAAGCGTGAAGGGGGGGGTTTCCAAAAAAAAGGGGTTTTTTTTGCAAAAAATTCCCCCGAGTGGAATTTTCAATTTTTTTAAAAACCAAAAAAATCCCATTTAAAATTCGGGAAGGATGTTTGGGAGGGGAAAAATTTTACAGTGCGTCGATACCTGGGGGAAAAAAAGGAGGTTTTGGTTTTCCCTACCCGACCCTATCCCCGGAAACGAAAGTTTAAATAAAAAAAAAAGTTTTTAAAGGATATTTGTTTTTATCCCCAAAAAAATTACCAAAAACATATAAACTATTACTATATGTATACCAAAAAATAAACTAGAAATATGAAATTTTTTGGGAATTTTTAATTTTTACTAATTTTATGTTAAAAGCCGGGGCCTAGTTTGGAGGAAATTAATAATTGGGGAAAAAAATTAAAAAAATTAGGGGTTTAATATAAAAAAATTTTTTGCCCTTTACAAAAAGATTTTTTTTTTTCAAATTTTTTTTCCCTGAATGGGGGTTTTGGACTTTTTTCCTAAAAAAAAAGGGTTTTTATATAATTAATAAAAAAAATTCCTTATTTGTTTAAAACAGAAACAAGAATTGAAAAATAAAACTATCTGAGAATTAATATTTTCATTTGAAAATTTTGAAATGAAATTTATATCTGCCCTATGTTTAAATTTTTTTTATTTTACAGACATGGATGATGTTAAGTTGAATTTTTAATTAAATTTTTAAAACCCCCTTTTAAATCAAAAACTTTTTTTTCGGGTTTTAAACGCACAAAAATGGATCTCACTTTACGAACCGGGAGCGCGCTGAGATAAAGTTGACGCATGCGCAACTGTACGGGTAATTCTCTTCATCGGCGCGCGGACGCCCCGGAGAAAATTTGGGGGTACTTTTCCGGAATTGGGGTTTCCCCCCCGGGATAGGTGGAAAACTTCGGATTTTCCCGCATAACTGGGTCGGGGGGAATTATCAGGTTTGGGAAATTGGGGAAATTTTCCTTTTCTTTCCAAAAAAATTGCCCCGTCTCTTGGAAATTTTTCTGAAACTGAGTTTTAATGTTTATAAATGGGCAAAAATTTTTGATTTTTAAAGAATAAAATATTTTAAAAAATTTTAAAATTAATTAATAACAATTGTGAGTATTTTACTGGGTATAATTTTTTTTATGGGTTTATATTATTTATTTCCATATATCCTGTTAATGAAGCGAATTTTTTTATTTATTTGTTTTTTTTGTTTTTTGTCCCTTTTTTGGGATTTCCTTCGGAAACCCGGGGATTTTTTAAAAAAAGTGTATAAATGAATACTTTTTTAGATATGTTTAGTATTAGTTAAATTAAAGTATACTTATCGAATTGTTTCAAGGATATTTTTTTTAAAAAAAATTACTTAAATACTATTACAAAAATGAAGAAAGAATTACATATTTCAAAACATTTTCCTTTTATATCTACGGCTAGGACTTTTTTGAAAAAGGGAAGTTTTTAAAAAATTCCCCGTTTTTAAAAGGGAAAATCAATTAAAATGAAATGAATGGCCTCTTTTTAAACCTTTCCCTTTTTTTATAATTAACTAAGAATAAATCTACTTTTAAATTATTAATTTCAAAATTTTAGTTCAATCCCAGTATATCTACGTATGGCCCAATTTTTTATTTTATTAGAAACATTCTTTATAAAAGAAGAATGTTTTAAAGAATTGAATTTTTTCTTAATTCTTTGCCAAAAAATTACATTTTTTATTTTTTTCATTTTTTAAAAAAAAATTTTTCCCGGTATTAAATTTAAAACTATAAAATACCCAAAAAAAGGGTTCCTTTTTTTACTTTTTTTTTTAAAACCAAAACCCAAAACTAGTGAAGTCCCCCTTGGCAAAAGGTTGTTGAAAAATTTTAATGAAAAAAATATTTTTTTGGTAAAATTTTTTAAAAAATATTTTCAAAATAATAAATGGAATAAAAGCGTTTCCCCTTTAACCCTTTGGGTTTTACTCTTTTCAATTAATATTTCTTCCAAAAAACTTTTTTGGGAAAAAAAAATTTTGTTTTAAAATACTTAAATTTTATATTTCAAATAAATTTTTGGGGTTTTCAAAAAATATATAAGTTTTTTTAAAAACAAAAATATACAAAAAAATAATAAAAAAAAAGTAGATACTTTTAAAAAAAATGAAAATTTTTTAAAAAAATTTGATTTTTTTAATCAAAATTAAGAAATTTTAAAACAACCATTTTATTCTTTTATAAATTAGGATAGGGGAAAAGGGAAAAAAAACCATATTTAATTTTTTTTTTGAAATAAACTGCTACTTTTAACCCTTTTTTCATTTGGTTTTTGAAAAATTTGTTTTTTCTCACGTATGCTCTTTACATATAATGTCAAAACTGATCTTATATATTCGTACATGTCGAATTTATTTTTAAAAGCTGAAATATACTTTAGACGGTAATAAAATGCGTACAAAATGAAATTTACGCTGCTGTATTTAATATTATATTTTTTAAAATATATATTTACATTAAAAAAAAGCTTCCCAATTTCCAAAAATTTGTTTTATGAGAATATTTAGAAAATATTTTCTACCATATCATATGTATGCGCTTAATGATGTCTTGAATGAAAATAATGTTGCGATAATATTTAGATAGATATGTATTTAAAAAATATCTAAGCACATCAGTTTTGAAAATACAAAATATGTGTTTTTTTTCAAAAAAGGCTCTTTTTCAAATTTTGGGGAGATTTATAAATTTTTTTAATCCCTACATTAAAAAGAGAAAAACAAAAATTTTTCCCTTATTATTTTTATTTTTTTACTTTTGATTTAAAATAAAATTAATATTAATATAAAAAATAAGGTTTATTTTACTATTATCAATTATTCATTGAGTATAATTAACTATTTTAATACTATGTTATGGAAAAGGATTTCCTGATTTACACAAAATATTTTAAGAATGCTTAGTAAATTTCTAACAGCCTCTTATACAGATTAATTTACACATTCAACCTAACAATTCAAATTCAATAAATCCTCAAAATGTAATCCAAGTGTGTTTTATTATTTTTAATTGAAATCTGTTAAAATGAGAAAACTAAATCATGACTTGGTTTAAATAACGACCTTTTGATTTTTTATAGTTTTTATAATTAGTCATAATGCGATATGGTATCTAATCCTTTTTGATTAGCACTAAAATATAAAACAAAGAGCTCAACCAATACTTTTACATTTCCGACCCAAAATTTTTTTAAAAAAGAAATTTTTCCCCATTAATAGTGTTTTTTATATTTATAAAATTGGAGTTTTAAAATATTGGCGGGGATCTTTTTGCGATTATCAACATTATTGTAATATAATTGAAAATATTACTATTATAGTACAATTTCTTTAATGTTTTATTTAAGGTATTTGAACAAGAGTTCGTAGTACTTTTTTTAATAAATAGCATACTAAAAAATTACAAATGCTCTTTTTAGGAATCAATACAAATAAATACTAATATTTTACTCACAATATTTAAAGCAATTATCTAAATTTTACAAAAATCACAGTTATAAGTGATATTTTAGCAATATTTTCGAAAAACGTATTAAAGCAAATTAGAAGCCCTTTTTTAAAAATGGGACTAATATTTTTATGCTCTAAAAGGGAAAATTTTTAAAATTTTTTAAAGCTGATGTAGTAAATATAAGAAATGTAACATTATTTTTGAGACAATTATTTAAATAACAGACCCTAACGCAGAAAATATTCTTACATTAAAATATATTTTAGAGGATTCCCTAGAAAAAAAAAACAAGCATCAGGATCAAAAAGTTTCCTTAAAAAAATTCCTTCCAAAATTTAAAATTAAATAGCCATGATAGAATTTGAGCAATTTAAAGACCCGTTTCTGGCAGATTAACACTCATTTCCGATTGCTCCAATTATATAAAATGAATTCTAATTCGGCATCTAAGTAACGTAGAATCTAAATAAAGTATATTTTGAAAAGCTAAAAGATGACTTTATTCAATAAAATTAAAAACAAAAATGTGTTTTGACCGAATTTGGTTATTCCAATGTGTTCGGATGCCTAAAAGTTTATTTTTTTCTCACATCCATAAGTTTTCCTTTTATGGATTATTGTTTCTTATTAATTAGAAACATTTTAATATATATATATGTAATAGTTCCCTCTAACATACTTTTAATTAACGCTTTAATGATCTATAAAAAATATTTAAAATTTTAGGTTTAAAAATAAACGTTTTTAATCTTAATCGTAATCTTTCTAAACCGGTTGCCGTAGCCCCCGCATTTTAGCCAATCAGATGCCCCAAGGAAAACGCCCTTATTCAACGTAATTGCATTTTTTTCTGGGGTTTGCCGCCATCAAAAGTAAGGTGCAAAAAACTTTTCTGCTTTTCTGTCTTTGTGTTGTGTCCCCCAAAACGCCGCTGTCTATGCAAGGTTAACGTAACGTAAGTGCCATAATAAAAAAAGGTAAAAACTTTTTTTCGAAGGGTTTATTACTAAATCAAACTTTTATACTTACTCTACACCCAGCCAACACTACTTAAGCTAACCCTATATATACATAGCATTCATTAAGATTGTGTCAAAGTTATTAATTTAAAACCAATTTTTTTAAAAAAACGGGCACTTTTAACAATTTTTTTTTTAAAATCCCTTTTTTCTATAAAGAAAACTGAAAAAATATTATGACATAAACTTGGAAAAAGACTGGGAAAACAAATATATATATATTTTGATGTTCAAACGTACTTCTGCAAAACGGATGCAATTTTAAAAAAAATTATGTACTTAAAAAAAAACCGTATTCAAAAAAATTTCGAAAGCCCAAAATTTTAAACGTTTTCTGTTTTTGTTTTCACATCTGTCTAATTTGGTTTTTTTTAACACACACCAACAAATTAAATTCAATATTTAAAGCTAACAAAAAGATTTCAATCAAAAAACCCTTTGAAAATGAAAAATTTTGAAAAAGGCTTTCCAAAAATAATAACCCCGGAAAACCCTTTTTGAACTTTTCAGCAAATATTGCAAAAACGAAAATCAAACCTGAAACTTAATAATCAGTTATGCAAAAGAAATTTTTTAAACTTAAATAAAGCTACCCTACACAGTTCTAAAGGGGAGGTGAAAAAATTTCGGGGAAAATAAAAAAAATTTGGGAATAGTGCCGGGTTTGATCGAGATTCAGGGAAAAACGTGGGTCATTCCCATAGCCTTTGTAACATCGCCCCCAAAATGTTTTGAAATTGGAAAAAAAAAAGCAGAAAATGTTTTTTATTAATTAAATGCAGCATTTTTTCGAACTAAACTAGGACTATTAAATAAATTTTGTTGTTTTTTTAAAATTCCCCTTTCACGGGAAATTTAAAAATTTTAATGAGGGGGGGAGAGGAATAATTTTTAGGGTCTTCTAATCCTTCCACAGAGCAACACGAGTCCTAGAAATTTAAGAAATAAAAAGGGAGTTTCTGTAATTTTTTTTTGTTGTTCTTTAGGGGAACTATAAATTTGAATTTCTAATTTTAAAAAACTTATACCTTTTAAACCCCTTTTTCTACTACATTATGATTTAAATTTTTTTTTCCATGCATTATTTTTGTTTTTTTTTCACTTCCCTTGAAAATTAAGGGGTGTAATAAACAAAAACTCTACTTTGGGGAATTTAATCCGTTAGAGCTAATTAATTAATTAAATATATTTAGCTGTAAAAATTTAATTTATATACACTGTTCCCCTTTAAAAAAAAATAGTCAGATTGCTTTTTAAAAGGTTTTTTAACGTACAAAAAAAAAGATTTTAAAAAGTTGATACCCAAATATTTTTTTGGGAAAAAAGAGAATTTCCCAATTCACTGAAAACGCAATTTCTGCCATAAAACTATTCACCTTCCTTGCTTTAAAAATTTTCATCATAGAACCCCCGCTTTCCATATAAACTTTGAAGAGTGAATTTCAAAAATATTTTTCCCTAAGTATCGTCAGAATATTTTGAAAAAGTTTATTCATTCTATGTAATTTTAAAGGAGTGGTAATTTTTAAGTACCCCCCGGTAGATAAAGGGGGTAAACTATAAAACCTTAAAAAATTGTTTTTAAAATGAAGAAAAATAAATTTTTTAATCTTTTTTAAAATTTGTTTCCAAAAATACTTTAAAACTATCAGCGAAACAAAAAACCCTTTGCAAAATAGCTTTTAAATTTTTCAAAAATATTTCCCGATTGATGCCTTGTCTTTTTGAAATCGTTTAAATTTTAAAATTAAAAAATTTTCTTGAAACTTTTCCCCGAATGTAGCAATAATTTTTTCCCCCAGTAAAATGTACCTTTTTGGGGAAAAAAAGGGTTTTTTAATGTTATTTTTAAAAACTACCGAAACACTACCCTTCAGGAAAAATCCCAAAAAAATTTCAAAATCGTCTTAAAAAAATAAAATAAATTTTATCTCTATTTTATAAAAATATAAAAGGAATGATCTAAAAGTACCGAAACATCTTACGAGAGTTAAGAGAAAAAATCTAAAAAATACATAACCTTTTTTCTTTTTTTTGATTTAAAACTAGGAAAAAAAAATTTTTTTTTAAAGACTCCCCAAAAAGGGAAAAAAAAGACGTTTTTTTTAAACCAATTCCTTGAAAACTGTCTTTTTTTTCACCCGCCCTTTTAAAAAATTCGACAATGGGCCCTTGAAATATCAAAAATTTATAAACCCCTTTTTTTTCACGTTTCTGGGCCCGTGTAATGTTCTTTTTTTTTTAAAACTGTTTTTAAAAGGGTTTTAAATTTTTAATTGGGTTCGCTTCCCCAGATAAATGATAAGAATTTTGGGGTTTTAATTTATTTTTTTTCCTTTTTTATTTGGTATTTTTTTTTTGATTAAATTTTTCGAAAATTTGTTTTATCCAACAAACGAAGTTTTTAAAAAAAAATCGTAAAAAAGGATTTAGTTTTAAACGATTTTGGGAAAAAATTTTTAAAAAAAAAGATTTTTTTGCTTCGAAAAAATTTTTTTTTTCTAATTTTCCATTATTAAAAACATTTTCCGATTTAATGAGGAGATATTAAATTTTAAAAATACATATTCCAAAAAATTAAAAAAAAATTTATTAAAAAGGAATTGAACACTTGAAAATTTTTAACAAATTTATATAGTCAAGGGAACGTTTTTTTGTTGTTTTAAAAAAATTTTTAACCTTTTTTTTGGGTTTTTTTCAAAACCAAAAATTTTTTATTTATGTACTTTTTTTCACTTTTTTTTAAAGGGGCCAAAAATTCAATTTTTAATTTTATTAAAGTTAAAAAATTTTTAATTTTAATTATTTTAAAATTTTGAATTTTGAATTGCTCAAGGTTTTTTTAAAATCTTTTAAAATAAATTTATTTTTTTTCCCCAAAAAATTTTTGGAAAAAAATTTGCTTAAAATTTTTTGGGAATTTTTAAAAATTTTTTGTTAAATTTTTTTAAAAAATTTTTATTTAAAATTTTTTTATTGGGATGAAAATTTTTTTAAAACATTTATTTTTTAAATTTTTTTTAAAAAGTACTTTCCTTTATGTTTATTAAAAACAAAACAAAAAAAAATTTTAAAAAATTTTTAAAAATAATTTCCAGAAAATGAAATTTTTTGTCACTTCAGACCAAAAAAATAAGAAGTAAGAGTTGGATAGGGATGGCATAATGTAAAAAATGCGTTCTTTTACGGCTTTTTTAATTTAGTAAAAAAGAAACAGTAATTATTTTAGGGAAATGACTCATCATATGAAACTCTTGTTATTTAATCGGGGTTAAAAAATATACAAAAGCTGTTACTTATAACGTATTATTAGACAGAGAGAGATACAAACAAATACAAAATCGACACAAATGTTTTTTTTGTATCTATTTGCAAATTAAATCTACCATCAAACATTTATTTTAGTTTAAAAATTAAAATTTTCATAAGAAAACTAATCAATTTTACAATCATCACACCATTATCGAAGTTTTATACGTTTTCAAATGATTAAATCTCCAATGAATTACGTAAAAATTCTTAAAATAGAAATAAAATATCAACATTTGATTTAACTGTATTTTAACTAAAAACCCTTATACGCAAAGTTAAGATAATCTTTTTCAAGCGATTATTCACCACAAACTCTACGTAATTCTTTTAAAACTGGATTCGAAATTATTTAATAATGTGTTGTTAAATTTTTAAACTCAATATAAATAAAAATGATTTAGAGATATTTTTCTAATAAACCGAGGAAAATAAATGAATATCATTTTCTTTTTGCTTTAACTTAATGTATGGTTTGCATAAAAACGGGCGTAATTTCAGTTGAATACTACCCCATACAGTTTAAAATAATCCAAAATGAATGTCTTTAAACTAAGAGCAATAAAAATAAAATCCATTATACTTGATTATTCCGTATTTAACTAAAATATATGTATTAACAGAAAAGAATGAAAAAATTAATAGACTGTTGATTACTTTTAAGGATTTTTAGGTAGCATTAGAAGCGTAGATATGAAAAGTGAAATAAAAATTTGCAATCATATTAGAAATTTATAAATACTTATTTTGAGTCAAGCCCAACTGTTAAACTGTTTCATATATACATACGAATAATCCTTAAATCAATCTCTTTTGCTGGTGAAAATTAAATAAACATAAAAATAACAATTTAGCAAATACCAAATGAAATTTCTTGGAACTAAAAAGGGAACAAGGAAAAGCTATTTTAAATAATATACATTAATTATATAATTACTACTTCTTCCTTTAAAAAAAACGTCTTCATTCAAATTTTGCAATTCATTTTCTTCCATTCCTTAAAGAAATGTAAATGCAGATATTTTACATATTGTAAATTGTCCTTCTCTTCAAAAATTTCATCGTTCATTAAACAATCTTTCACTGTGTTCTACCGAGAATGTACATTCCTTTCATTCGTCTTGAGTGAATACATCTTCTTCATTAACTAGAGTACGAACAAATCGAGACATTTCATTTTAAATGAATAAATTTTGTATTCTTGATACTCATCGAAAGATGCTTTGAAGGTGATATTTCAGAGAATCTCCTGAAAAGCATTTTTAAAACACTAAAGGAATTTCTCTGAAATTAGGAATGTCGAGGAAATAATTTTAAAAGACGCATTCTTAATTCTTTGTCTTTCCATGGAGTTTTGTGAAAATGTATACTTAATATATATTCCAAAATGTGTTTTGAATATAAAACATTATAAACAAATAATCTTCTTTGAATTCAAATACGAATTGTATTTTAATGATTATGCTTTTATCTCCTTTTTTTACGTTTCAAATTTGAAAAATAATTAAATTTATTTTTAATTTTTAAAGCTTTATTTTTCATTTTTAAGGAATGAAAGAAATGGAATATATTTTTATTTGAGGATTCTAAATCTTTAAAATAACTGATTTTTGTCCCTGGAATATTTTCTCCTGTTTTGTCTTTTTCTTTAATCAAATCGTAAACTTATTTACATGTTCACGTAAATATGTATATGTAAATTAACACAAACGGGGAAGGGGCTCGCATTAGGAAATTGTATAATTTAGTTAAAAGTAAAAATGCGTTTAGTAGATATTTAAAGATAAAAAAAGTAAGTGCCTGCATTCAAAACACACGACTCCTGCACAAGCCGGCCAATGTCCGAATGTTTCTACCGGATGGGTTCAAAGTTAAGTTCCTAAAAACTTGTCGGCAAGACTCTCCGCTATCGCATTAGAGGGAATTTCAATGGCTCTACCGCTAGAGGGTGGGATGCTCAAAAGATCTCCCGATAGAACTCTCACCGGTCACATGGTGGATTCGCACTTTACAGATCCGCTGTAAACTGCACACACACACATATATATAGAGAGAGTATAATAAAGTAAGTAAAATACCAAGTGAAAACGTTGCTTAACCTAGAAGGCCAAAGAAGAAAGAAATTGGAGTTCAAAAGACATAATGAATGAAGATACAAAAAGAGTATTTCGCCTAAAATGGAGACCTATTCTGACTTCTATAGCTGTCGCTGAATTAGGCCAGCGATTTAGGATTAAGCTGTTTTATGGTACCATCTTCCACATACATCAGAATTTTTCGACATAATAGAAAAAAAACACAGCCATGTTCAAAAGTTAAGCCTATTTCTATTTAAGCCGTGGTTGATAAACCAGACAGTAAAATTAAACTGAATTATGAAAATAGAACAAATAGGTTTCTGTCATAGAGAAGAGTATTAAGAAAAAATTATATAGAAAAAGCTAGGGAAAAAAACATACATGTAAAAATGCAAACCAAAAAGAAATATGAAAACGAAACATATTACGCAAAAGTCGTGCTCTAAATGACGTGTTAAAATAGAAATGAAAACTCATAGGCCAAAACAAAAAACGTGGGACCACCTGGGTGTTATTTTTTTCAATTAAACTAAGATACAATATTTTTAAAAAAAATTA
>BMAV01000389.1:0-42095 GCA_019973955.1 Trichonephila inaurata madagascariensis
ACTTTTTAAACTCTCCATATTTATAGCTCAAGCTCTTTTTAGCTTCATGTAAAACTAATTTGGCCATTTATTTTACCCTTTTGTTGTTTTCTGGAGAGTTTTGTATACTATAACAATTGTCGTTTATAGCGAAATTTTGGTGAAAAATTGCAGTTACGACAAATCTTGTACACAAAATTCTAATAAATATATTCAAATAATATTTATACAGTACATAAATAACATCTTTATCTGTGATAGGAATCAAAAAATTTGTAATGCTTTTGGAAGTTTTTTAAATATGCCAAATTTTATGCAAAAACTCAATTTTTAAAAAAATTAATGCTTTTTTTCCCATAAAAAAGCAATTAAGTACATAAATATATACACAGAGATTAGATTTTGATTCATAACACAGATAGAACTACATAAAACATGTTCTGAAAATTTAGATTTAGTATCTTAAAAATATTTTGTGTAGTAAGCTTTATCATGAAGAAAAATATTGAATAACAGTTTCTCGTAAAACACATTTAATAATTTTAACTAAATAATTACTTTTCTACTTACAAAACATTTTCAAAACTCCCCATATTTATAGCTTAAGCCCTCTTTAGCTTCATTTTTAGCTAATTTGGACTTTTTTTTTGGCTTTTTGCTTTTTTCTGGTGAGTTTTGTTGAAGGTAATGACTGGCGTTTCGATTTTTGAATTCTCTCTGTGTCAATTCCCATATAATTTTTTAGTGTCATTGGATCAATTTCTATACCTAAATAATTAAATACAGGCAACAGCCCTAAATAACCAGAATTATATAAGATGACAGCAATGTGTGAACCCAAAAACAAAGTTTTTTTATGAACAAAAATTTCTTTCGGCAAAACAGACCACAATACATTATTAAAGCTTTCATTATTGTTTTGAGTCATGCCATGAAGGCATTTTTTTAGCAACTCCTTATCATAAAGTGCTAAATAAGTAGGCTTTATCACTTTAATCACTGAATTTGAAAGGCCTGCTGTTTTGTCTACGTATAATTTACCATCACATAATGCTTGTTTATACTTGCACCAGCTATCTTTCCCTGTTGGACATTGCCCATGCATGGGATTTTGATTGCTAGAGCAGCAGTGAAAGAAGGCAGCTATTACAGCAGATTGCATTTTTTCGAGGCATCCAACATTGCTTCGGATGGCAATCCCATAATAGTTCTGCAGTTTATCAATAAATTTATCAGTTAATTTCCCCTTTCCACCAAGTCCTTTGGTGTTCTTTTTTAGTTTCCTTAAACGTGAGCCTACTCTTTTTTGTATATGTCCTATACATTCAAGTTTTGTGACACTGTTTTCACCATATATATCTTTCACTTGTAAAAAGCCCTTGGAATCACCATCACCATAGTACTCGGCGTATTGCAGGTCTCGTTTGATTAGTGACCTTTCAAAAATTCTGAAAGCTCCAACAGCTTCCATGTTTCCAGAGGATCCTTTGTAATTTGAACATTCATGCTCAGATTTCACATTCATTTCACACATTTTGCAATACTGTGTCATTACTTCCAGATCTAAAATTTTTCCAGTATCAATGGAAATAACTGAAACGCAGCCATTAAGTGACATATGGCCTCTCCGCTGCCATGTGCCATCTATCGAAACACCACAAGTTGTACTTTTTTTAAAATTTCGCACTTCTTTAGATGCAGCTTTCATATTTTTTTCCGAACATAACTGTACTGCTTCCAGCAGTTTGAGTCCATGAGCTCTGAAGGTATTTTTAGAAACGCATGGCAAATTTAAAGTGCATAACAACTTCTTACCAGCTGTGAAACCTCTGCCAATCAATCTCAATCCAAATACCAATAAAGTATTGAGAGAGAATTTTTTATTTTCTTTAGGAGTAGAAGTAAAGCCAATCATGTATCCACAAGTGCAAGCCACACACAAGTTAGAGCAAAGTCCTTCCCTAGAATCTTCTGACAGTTTCAATCCAGTTGCATAACATTCCGGACAACACAGGATTGAAATAATTCCCATCAAAGCTTGGAAATTAATAATTATATTCCCTGTAGAACCATGAAATTCGGGTTCACAGGCACATCAAAACTACTCAATTTCGCCTCACTTGCAGACGTATTATTACTGTTTTGTGCTAACTTGGTAAACCTATTACCATAAAACTTTCTCTTTCTGGACACTTTCGATCTAGCTTTTGGCATTTTGAAATAATTCACAGTCAAATAAAACGTTAAAATTAAATGAAAATGTATGAATAAACTGTAAAAATATTAAAAGTAAGTAATAATTAAGAACGCTTTAGAGTGAACAATGTAAACAAACTATAAACAATATTATTGCCATTCAGTAAAACAAGCTTGAATTAAAAAAAAAACAGTTGCCAGATTAAAAAAGTATTAATAAATAAATAAAGGATACGTTGATCTATATTTACAATAAATATTAAATATTTATATTGCTTAAAAGTCACGAAAAAGACGTTCAAACTATTTGTTTACATTTTTATGTCTCTTTAAACACCCATTTCCGGTTTTGAAAATTCCATTTCCTGTTTACTAAATAAGCTATAACTTAGCTTCTAAATATCGTAGGAACTAAAATAAAGTATTTTTGGAATCTTAAGCGTATGGGCTATAATATTAAAGCATAAAAAAAATTTCGAAAATTTTCTACAAACCGAGGATTTTTGGGTAGTCACATACCCTAAGTAACTTTTAGATTTTATTCGGATTATTGAATGCACAATTTATACTTGTTTTAGTTAAGAGATTGATTCAGTTAGTTTCAATAAAAGGGTAAGTGATAATATAATAACGTTATTCCATTTAAAAATGCATATAGGAATTTATATAGAAATATGTTAAAGAAATTTTAAAATATTTTTGAATATTACATAATTTTTTTTTCCTTAAACCTTTAGTAGAATATATAGCATTCTGTTCAATACTTGAGTAATCAGAGTAAAAAATTACATTCATTTATATACAGTAAAAAAAGACTCCTATTTTTTTTTATAGGTTGTAAAGATGATGGTTATAGTTGTAGTACTATTTGTCGTATCTTGGCTTCCACTTTATATCATCTTCACGATGGTCAAACTGGGCATCACAGTTGAAGAGAACAGCATCAAGGAAAAAGTTTTGGTTGTCATGGTACCCATTGCACAGTGGCTCGGAGCGTCTAACAGCTGCATCAACCCAGTGCTGTATACTTTCTACAACAAAAAGTTTCGTAAAGGATTTATGGCTATTATTAGGAGTCGATCTTGCTGTGGAACGCTTCGCTACGAAACAACACATAAAGGTACAAAGAGTACAGTTTTGAGAAGCACTTTCAAATCCCGTTGTGAGACACAGACGGAATACGTTAATTCGTCTCAAGTATAATTTTACTTTATCCATTCAAAATGTATCTCATTTTGATACATATTTCGCTGTGTATTGAACATATGCATGCTTTCAGCTAGGAAAATTGTATAGTTGATGATGACGGTTTCACATCACTTTTATGGAAGGTGATTTGATGTAGGCAGTGGTTCTGCCCACAGGAAGATATTTCTTCTATTTTTTCATAGGATTTGAAGAGCATTGTTATTACAAAGAGATGGATTCAATAAAACTAAATGCAACCTTTTAAAAGTCTTTAATCCTGATAAAAACATTTGTTAATGACTCTATATGAATATTTCATATTTATTGAAAAAGTAGTTACTTGGATAACAATAATATACAAGACTTTTTCGGGAATTAAATTCAGTGTTTTAGGCAACTTGTATGACTCATTGCATGCATTTTTAAGAAGATATTTAATGATTCCATTATAAATTAGCTTTTTGCTTAGAAATAGAAATGTTTGACAAATGTAATATACTAAGCGCAAAACGCACAATTACTATTTGCATCAATTTTAAAACTTTCTTCAAAACTAACTTTGTAATGCATATGAAGAAAACGGGACTGGTTTTCCTCTTACAAATTTCTTATTGTTTATTGGTAGCCTCAAATATGTTTGTTAACGTAATACGTTTCCACATTTTCTGTAAAGCAAATTTTTTATGTAATTAGATTGACTGTTTAGAGGAATGTATATAAATGTGTGAAATGCAGGTCTCAGCTACTGAAGTACTGCACGTAACTTGATTATATAATACTAAACCTTAAAACCAGCATTAAGTCTTTAACACTTTGTACAGTTCTAAATATATTCATGTATGTTGTTCTAAGAATTTGAAATGCATGGAATTTACATTTGGCATTTGAGTATTCATTTTTTCTTAGAAAGCTAGCATGGTAGATCAATATTATTTTCTTAAGACCTGTTCTTTTTCATTTTACTCAAAGACGACAAAATATGGGTACATCAGTATTTATACGGCACATTAATGTTTTATTGTGATTAGATATCTTATAAATGTAAAAACTTTCCACAGAAATGTTTGTCAATAAAGTATTTGAAAAGACATATAACGTTTATAGTTACTTTGCCCTTGCCGTTTTCAATCACGTCTTTCATTTAAATGAGTTTCCTATACAGAGTTAGTGTTTTATTAGTTTTTGCTGACTAACATAATAAGTTTTTTTTATATGTATAATAAGGATATATATCTTCAAATTAGTTAATATATATGAATGGAGAACTCTGTTATAAAAACCAACATTTTATTAGACTATTTAGTTCCGTCTTTCTATTCCTTTTTCTATTATTATTATTGTTATTTTGTATTTTATTGATTTTAATTTTACCCACAGATGTTGAACATGCACGTTTTTTAAGTAAACTACATAATATAATTCACGGAGAACGTAAGTTATGGAAATTAATTTCTACTACTTTAATTATAACTTTTATTGCACCAAAATGTGTTTCTATGTGAATTTATTCACTACCAATTATAAGATATCACGTAGTAAGTGTGTTTATCAAAACTGCCTGCTACGAGATATCTCGTAGGGTGTGCTGCAATTTTAGATTGATTACATATCTTCATTTCAGTTAGGAATTATTAGAATGAAAGAAGGAAACATTTATAAAGAGCAAAAAAGTATATTACGTATTAATTTTTATTATTAAAGTTATTACTTATTCGATTATAATATTACAGGAATTATATATATAGGAATTTCTACTACATTTATTGCACCAAAATGTTTCTATGTGAATTTATTCAGTGCCAATTATAAGATATCTCGTAGTGGTGGGACTAATCCCCATCTGGTCTAGTGAAACTAGACCAGATCCATGAGTCCATAAATCTGTACAAAGTCTAAAAACAGCAGAGGGGATGCAACAGCCTCCTCACAGGAAAACTCCAGACATTGCAGAATGTGCTGAGGAGAAAAAGGACTGATGTTACATTTGGTGCAAATTGGGAAGATTCTTTTGCAACCCTCAAATTTCATGCACATCAGGTGACCAGTCGAAAATCGTGAGAATGCCGTTTGATATGATCTGGAACCCTTGAATGATATGGCGGATACTGGGTGTCTTTGAAAGTACCATGGGTGTAAAGGGAGTAATTTGACAGCTTCTGTTAGGCCAAAAACCTGGAGCACCTTGACAAGATGTTAGCATCAGAGGTAGAAGACTGACTTCGCTCCTTCACCTGCAGACCTTAACTGAGCATAGTGGAACGGCCTTCACGCCTTGGGTGATCTCGTAGTAAAAGTGTTTATCAAAACTGCCTGCTACGAGATATCTCGTAGTGTGTGCTGCAATTTTAGATCGATTACATATCTCCATTTCAGTTAGGAATTATTAGAAATAAAGAAGGAAACATTTATAAAGAGCAAAAAAGTATATTACTTATTAATTTTTATTATTAAAGTTATTACTTATTCGATTATAATATTACAGCAATCTATTCCAAAAATTAAAAATATTTGTGTTGGTGTTGCTGTGTATGATGAGATTTAAAGTAAGGATCAACGAAAAAAGGCTAGTTTGTTAGGTTTCACTGGACAAAAATACCTAACCGACGTCGACTTACGGTTTTTTTTTTTTTGCTTTGTACACATTCGACACGGCTGTGTAGGCATTCTTTTTTGTGAAAGAAAGATGCTTCGAGTATTTAAAATCAGTTGTATTCATTTAGTTGCTGCTTCATTCTGCGTCGCAGCCGTCGTCATCATATAAACGTATAATAACTAATTCTCTAAACTGACGTCATCCTTTCCTTTTTATTCCCACAATTTCTTTGATTATAGAACATGTATGCATTCAGCAGGAAGACTTCGAAGTAGAGTAGAGTGATTTTTTGCATCAATGGATGGTTTTCTTGAGGCCTGCTAATTACTAATTATAAGTCCATTTTTATTACTGTAGAAATATTTGAAGCTACCATCACCTTATAGGGTTTTCCCAGTGAGGATCATTGCACATCTGTATGAAAATCTGACGTAAAATTACAAATAGGACTGTTCCCAAATGAAATTAGATGACCAGATTGTAAAATCAAACAAAATGAAAAGAAAATTTTTGTATATGAAGATTTTTATTGAAAAAACAAACAAAAAAACTACGAGATAATTCGTAGGGGGCACTCAGCACAGGAATGTTATTCAATGGCTCAAGCTACGAGTTATCTCGTAATGTTTTTTTTCCCTAAAAATTACTCTGTACATGCCCTTACAATATTATATCAATAAATTAATATTGTTATATTTTGTAAGACTACGTTTTTTTTAAAAAAAATAAAACCATGTCTCCCAGGACAAGACATTTAAATTTGCCAGAGAAGGCTAAGCGATTCATAAATAAATAAATGGTACCTTGGATATGTGTTTTTTTTTAATTTAATTTCTAAAAAAATTAAAATATTGATTGTATATTTTTTGTAAACGCGATGTGTTTGGGAATTTTTACTTTGTCTGGAAAGTGAGATTATATTAAAAATATTTTAACCTTAAGTAAAATCTCGTTTGGAAGTGTTTCAATGTAGTATATCTGTCTGTATACCCTTCCCCACAGAAAAAAAAACAAACATTTATTTGAATTTCTATTGTTTTAGTCTTAAGTTCAGAAGAAATATAATGTATTTCAAAAACTTACAAATATTTTAAAACGAATGCATGTAAATTTTGAGAATCCCTCAAAGTGTACGACAATTTAAACGATGTAAGAAGTAACATGCAAACCTAAATAAGTAAAGAATTCAGTAGTTTTACATACAAATCATACAATTAAATCGATATTGAATAAGGTCTATCGAATTTTTTTTTCTTATTTTCTTATTAATTTAAGAAAACAATTCATTAATAAAATTTTAAGCAAGTTTTTAATGTTTATATGCTCATAATGCGCTTGTTGTTTAAGCCCTTAGGGATATGAACAGCACAAATATTGTAATAAATTGAATTTAAAATAACTCTAATAACTTCAGTAAATAATAATAATCTCAATGATTGTATTTCAACCCACTTTGTATTTCGTTTTATTCTTTATCCTTGTAAGATTATATTATATGTAACATTTTCGTGTATTGAAAATAATAAAGGCATAAAAATAAGTTTTTGTATTTCATTTTACTTCATGTTTTAAATTGTATTTATTTATTGGTTAAACATTTTATCTTGAAACAGTATGACATCATGATATAAGTGTAATGTAAAAATGTGTCCATTTTGCGGCTGTAGTCGTGAGAATTAAATGTACTCTGAATATAAATCAAATCACTTTTATTTTGTTAATTTAATATCGGATGAGAAAATTGTTCATCTTTTATGCTCAAATGCCAGGCAAGCAAGAAAAGGAATTATTTCGTTTCAAAATTTAAATGCAAGAAAATATAATGGGAAAAAACATTTTCAAATGTTCGAGTGAAGGTAAATGTTAGCTATTTTTAGAAATTAAATAAGTGTTCTAGGGATAAAAGTCAACCACTTATTAAGACACATGTAGGTTATTAAGCTATTTTTGTTCTAACAATCGCAAATGAATCTGTCAAAAAATTCAAAGTTTGATCCTTTTAACCCTTTATCCCCTTTTTTACCCCCTTATTATGATTTAATGCAGCTTTTTCATGCAATATATTTTTTTTGAATCACTACATTGAAAATTAAGGATTATACATAAACAAAATACTCAACTCTGTGTAATTTACTTAGTCAGAGCTAAATAATTAATTAAATATATTCAACTGTAAAATTAATTATACACAATGTTCTCTTAAAATAAATAGTCAAATTGTTTTCTAAGGTCTTCATTAACATACAAAAAATAATAAGACAATTTTGAAATTAACTATTTTTTCGGAACAAAAATGACAATCTTCGCAATCCACTGAAAACGCAATTTCTGATCGAAAACTATTCGCCTTCCCCTATAAAATACTCATCATAGAACCCGTGCTGTCTTATATCTTGGAAGAGTGTGTTTAAGAAAATACTCCTGCTAAATATTGTCAGAGTATTCGTAAAAATGGTTATTCTATGCAATTGTAAGTGGTACTTATTCGTTAGTACCATCGTTAGATAAAGGTTAAAGAGGAATCACGAATAAATTTGTCAAAATTTGATTTTTATCATTTATACCAAAATGAACGAAATATATATATATATAACTAATTATTTTCAAATATTTAAAATATGTATTTGAGGAAAATTCAGACATGGATTTTAAATACTCAGCTTTTAAATACAAGCTAATATCGCAACAAATTGTTCTTTATTAAGCTAATGTAATCAACAAAAACGCTTTTGTAAGGATTTACATCTAATACTATTATCCTTTGGTAAAATCAAAACATGATGCTTTATTCTAAATATTTTACAAATTTAGAAAATTAATTCTTTTAAAATACTGAGTTAAAAGAAAGCTAACTTTCTAATTGTCCTAGATGCTGTCCCAAACATCACAATTCCATCCAAAATCATGTCAAATGAGTTTTCTTAATGTAGGCAATTCCACTGAATATTCTCTGTATTATGAAGTCTGCGATATTTATTGTTTCACCATTTTAATAAGCTTTATTGTGTTTCAAGTACTTACGAGAATAAGACCTCATAGAGTAAGTACAAATGATGGACTCGATTTTCAAAATGAAAAAAATCTCTGCCTCACCCTCTCCACTGCTTCATCAGAGACGCTTGGCCGACAACTGCTTTTATTTTTACCCAAGCGGCTTGTTTTCTAAAATTGATTCCATTACAGAATGCTTTTTTCGGTTGATGCTTCTCTTCCTTAGCGATTTTTAAATGCTCGTTGCACTTAAATAACTGAAAACCCCGTGTATGATCAAAAATTCTTCTCTGACATAGTTACCATGCTTGGAGTTCTATCTTGAATCTTGATCTTGATCATTATTCTCTTTACATTCATGAATCATTTATAACGTATGTAATAAATCAGCATTCCTAAAATTGTGGAGAGCTCCCCTAGGGGGGCGTGATAACTCAATGATGGGAGCGCGAGCATATTGAAAAGACGAAAACGGAAGATTAGTTAAGAAAACTATTAATTTATGAAATAAACAAACAAAATTCATTCTGACATATTAAAGAATAAAATACACATTTGCACTGATATAATACACTTATAAGTTATCAGTACTGCCCAATGTATTTTATAATTCATTTAAGAATACTGAGTAAAGAACAAGTTTAATAATTACCAGTGAACCTAGGGGCTTGTCACATAAAAATGTTTTTCAAAAAATGAATAGTTATCTTGACAATTTTTTTGTACTGTTAATAATTATATAATCCCTTAACTACCGATTAAAAGTTACGAAATTAGCTCCTCAATGCCACCTTTTTCCACGAAGGCACGCTTATGTGATGTATTGGGAGGAGGAGAAGGTAGAAAAGGCGTAAATAAGCAAATTCTCTGAAATGCGAGTAAGTAAATCCTTCGCAAACACCGTCAAGTTCCTTTTTATTGCATTCCAAAGCTTTCAGAATATTTTTATGGATAGCAGTGCACAGAATATATCGTACTTCTGAAAGTCGTATATATACGTCCGGGGCAATTATCGCTTTAGTTGAGTGAGACGTTTATATATTTCGGTGGCATTTAAGAGGTTAAAGTCGTGTTGTAGTTTTAGCGTCAAAGTATTCAAAATGATTGAATTGTGTCAATTGTTATTCTATGGAGGGGAGGGGGCGATGGAAATTATAATTGAATGTTGGGTCACAAATAGTGAAAGTTTGAGAAGCACTGCATTAGTTTCAAAAATATGATTTTTTTTAAATCAGGTCTATCATTTGTACTCACCCTGTATTTTTGGAAGTTCTCTACTATGCTCTTTTCCTTATAGAAAATAGATCACACATTAGACATTTCTAGTAACAAATTAAGAAAATAATAATGTTATAAATTATATAAGGAATGTTATCATTTTCTAGAATGCCCGATCAAGATTATTGTGTTTGTGCACACATAATAACGATGTAACCTATTTAAAAAGATTACTATTTTTTCAAACATCGTGTACTATATTTTTGTGTTTGCACATACATGCGAATAGTTTCCCTTTAATATTTGCATATTGTGATATTCGGTGAGTGAGTGAGTGAATATAAACGTCGCACTATTCAGCTACACGAGGGATTTTTGGCGATGGACCATGTAATTTAGAACCATGGTCAAGTGACGTGGACGAAATCTGAGCTGGCACCCCCTCTCCTAACTATCACACCACACCAACACGTTTCAGTTCTCGACAGATTTAATGTGCATCGCTGCCTACACGGCGGGTCATTAGTGGTACTAGGCTCGAACTCATGACATGCCTGCCGTGATCCGATACCTTGACCACTGGGCTACCGCAGCCCTTATATATAGAAAGAGAAACTAACTAGGATTACATATGCACACGTTATTATTTTTTTATTTTTTAAAGAAAGTTAACAAGAACATAAGTTTGTTTTGTTATTTTAAATAAATCATGTTTTGTTAAAATAAAATACCACATCTAAATAAAATTAAATAAGAATACGTTCGATAATCTTATAATACGTTTTCGTAAAAAAATATAAACGAAATATTTCTTACATAAATTACTTGAAAAACACTTAACTCATTTTGCCTTCCAAACGAATTAAATTATGCATTAATTTTTTGTATATATTTCTATTGATTTAATTTTCTAAAAGAACATATTAAAAAAATTAAAGAAAAGACATTTGAAAATAGGTGCCAGAATTGGATTTCGAAAAAATATAGCAGCGCTATGATTGGAATTCGACTGAAATACTTCGGAGGCGAAATGTTCCTAGAATTTTATTTACAAGGCGTTACCAGAGACATAAAACATTTGAAAGTCTATTAGCTTTTATTCCTAAGTTCGGTTGACTGAATTTAATGTAAGTTTTCCAATTCCTCTTGAGAAAAACTAATCTTTCAGTTGAAGTAGCATCCAGATGTCTATTTTTATTTAATTCTGACACTTGTAACAAATTGCTGATTAAATAAGGGTTCAACTGACTGAAGGAAAATTCAATATAAAGTCATTGGCTGTTTCAGATTGTGAAGACACATATTGATAGAATTATGATTTTATTTATTTTTTGACAAACAAGTGTTATTGAAATTGTATTGTACATTCAATCATATCGTGATATGTAATTTGTTTTCGTTGAAAAAAAATGTTACTTTTCGAACTACCTATTTTACTTTATAAAAAAAAGATACGGTATGCAGAAATTTAATTTATTAAATGAATAAAGAACTCTGTGTAAAAAAAGAATTTGTAAGAAAAAATACTTGCAGCTTTTTGATAAATTAAAGGAAAGCAGTCTGTTATTTATATTTTAAAGGATGCAATGAACATATTGCAAAGATACATTGAATGCCAACAACATAGGATCTACAGTAAAAGTGTCATACAAAAGGAGTGCAAAATTTACAGAAATTTTCGTAAATAATACAGCACACAATAATAATATTTAATAATATATTTAAAGCCTTGCCTTAAAACTAGAAGGTTTGTCGGTGTCATCAGATCATGTTTACTTTGTTCTCCCTTCCGCATTTTTACAAGAAATTTAAAAAATTTTCGTGACTTTTAAGAATTTTTCCTGTTGATTACACAGAAAAAGATTTGTGGTTCTAGGTTTATTAGGTGTGATTTTACAACTAAATAGACCTAGAACGTCTGCTGGTGTCATTTCGACACCAAGGCAAATTATCATTATAAGAAACTAACTTTCAAAAAATATAGTTCACTAAGTAGATATCATTAGTAAAGCAAACTTCTCAAAGTCCTATCGCATATTTTTTTGACCATGAATGCAGTGTTATTGAGTTCACAGTGGAAATGGATCAATTTTACTAAAATTGTTGTGTCTAAGTCAGTGTTTCTCAAACTCTGGGGCACGCCCCCTAGAGGGGTGGGCTAACTCTCCAAGGGGGGCGCGAGTATATTGAAAAAGCAAAAACAAATAATTATTTAAAAAAGTTATTAATTTACTGAAAGTAAATAAACACAAAACTTTCACACATAACAAAAACAAAACATATATTTATACTGATATGATACAATTATAAATGTACCAGAGTTGCAGGATGCATTTTCTAATTAATTTACAAGACTAAGTTAAGAACAATTTTAATAATTACCAGTGATGGGCTTTTAATATATACAGTTATACACAAAAATTAACACTTATCCTAATAATGTATACTGTTTATTATTAATCCCTTAACCGCTGATTAAAAGCTACGCAATTCATTCCCCAATGCCACGCTTTTCCTTACAGGCATGCGTGTGTCATGTACTGGGAGGGTGGAAGAGAAGGAATAAATAAACAAATCCTCTGAAATAAGTAAATCCTTCGCAAACACTGTCAAGATCTTTATACTGCATTCCAAAATTATTCCTTCGGAATAATTTTATGAACAGCAGTGCTTAAAAAAGATAGTACTTCGGAAAGACATATATACGTCCGAAGCATTTAACGCACCGGTTGAGCGAGATTTATATATACCATGGTGGCACTTAAGACGTTTAAGTCGTATTGTATCTTTAGCGTTTAAGTATAGTGACATGATTTTTCCTCCGTCTTTAAAAGTGAACTTATTGCAATAGAGCACGGCCTTGAGGCAGTTCTTAATGAACAAGACTTCGGAGACCTCTGGATCCTCTCTGATAGGCACAGCTCTTTCCGACATCTTTATAACTGGATCAAAGTCGGAGACAAAGCTGGCTTCTCCATACTTCAAAAACTCACACAAATATCAAAATCCTATGGTGTTCATTTCCAGTGGATTCCATCTCATGTTAAAATCTTTGGAAACGAATAAGTGGATCTCCTAGCTGAAGAGGGTTGTAAAGCTTCTCCACCTATTTCTTCAACCCTCATCTACTCTGAACATCAATCTAGGGTTAAATCTGAAATTTTAAAGGAGAGGAGGACCCCGCCCAACCATTACTGGTACGAAAGCAAACATCCAGGATTCTCATTCCTGCTTAAATGTGGCCGAGTCTCTCAGACTGCAATCTCTAGATTAAAAAGTGGCCTCATAAAGAGTCTTTCCTTTTGTGGAGGCAGGAAGACTTTTGCTCTTTGCACCAAGTGCAAGACTCAGCAGGCCTCTCCAGATCACATCTTGGACTACTTGGGACTTTCGAGGGAGGACCTTTTTCCCTCTCCCCTCCTGGCATTGGACTTTTTAAGGGTCAATGGTATTTTGGGTCTCAGACTGAGGATTAGCCACAACAACATGTATAGGGACATTGAATTCAATACATTGCTTTTGTTTGGAAAGGGCGCGATGAAAATTATGATTGAATATTGGGTCGAAAATATTAAAAGTTTGAAAAGCACTGGTCTAAGTGTTTCGTTATATAGTATTTGCCTATCTGCTCATAAAAAAAAAGTTCATTCCATTTTCGAACTTAGTGCAAAGCAGACACCCTGAAAAAGGTCGAAACCCTGATGAAATTGCTAATTTGTTGCGAGAGCTTTCTGAGAATTATATAATCGGCTGTAATTTAGATTCCGACGAAGGCATAAGATTGAGTGAAAGTGATTGTGAAGAATCTGCAGAAAGACAGATATAATTATTAATATTCCAGTAAATCCTGATATATTTGTCGCTAGGGATGACCCAGAACGGATACCGAATAATAGTAATGTTCCTGGAACATTTGCGACTAGAAATGTCTTGCGAGGAAGCAGTGGTCCAATAAGCTTCTTGAAACATAATGCCAAAGTCAGTTTCTTATTACATAAAATGTCATAATATATAATTACATGAATCAGTATTAAAAGTCTTAAAACTAAATCCTACTAAACAGTGGTCCTGTAATTATTTAGTTAAAATAATTACTTTATATATTTTACATCGCGGTGTCATTTAAAAATAATCGAAATCACGGGCGTTCTAGTGTTAATCCTATGCAGTTTAGAAAGAACAGAATTAACCCTTCATATTAATGCTATGTTAACCAATAATAATAAAGAGCAATAGAAACTATCTAAGACTTAAAATCTTTACTTGGCTGTAGATTTAAATTTGACAATAAATGATTTTAAATAAGATTTTACTTCTAATTCTTAAAAACCAAATTCAAGCTATTTTGAATAAAATTTATTTAATGTGCTTTTTTTTCCTTGAGAAAAAAAATAAACCTTTTCTTCTATTTAATCAAAGTTCGAATATCACTTTAATCTTATATACTCATACCATAACCCCCCCCCTTTTTTTTTAACAAAAGCACCTCTGACCTAGCTTTAAATTTCAGAGTAATTCAGTTTCACCAAACATACTTATCTTTTATTTGATGGATAGAGTTTAGTTGTTCGTCGTTTTCAAATTAAAGATGATTAACTGTATTCCTCTCTCCATAATTTAATAACTATATGAGGATAAAATAAATACAAATTTTTGAAAATAAAAAAAAATATCTAATCATGGCTTTTTTATTTGGCACGTATAAATGCAATAAAATCGAATGTAATAGCTGTTATACTTCGGGATTTATTAAGAAAATGAATAACTTCATGCTAAAGGCATTAAACTCAGCATTAAATGATAACTAATAAAGACAATTTTTTTCTGTTAGAGTTATTGCAAAAATTCCAAGAGGAATTGTTGCAAGACAGATAAGATTAATTGCGATGATCTATACGGGGTGTCCCGAAATTGGGCATGAGTAGAAAGAACAAGAGAGTTCATACCAGCTCTAGGAAAAAAAAACATCCCATATCACTTGGTCATGTGATAACTAACATATTTTTAAAAAAGAGGAAAATTGACATCCTCCATTACATCACTACGTACTGCAGTGTTTCTCAAACTGTGGGGCATGCCCCCTAGGGGGTGTGATAACTCTAAATGGGGGGCGCGAGTATCTTGGTAGAAAATAAAAGATTGTTTTAAAAAGTTATTAATTTACTGAGATAGGAAGCAAAACAAAATATATTCTGACATAATAAAAAATAAAATATCCATTTACACTTATAAATGTATCAGTACTGCACAATGTGTTTCATAATTAATTTAATAGTACTGAGTTAAGAACGAGTTTAATAATTACTATTGAGCCTATGGGTATGTCATAAAATTATATCCAAAATTTTATACTTATCTTGATAATTTGTACGGTTTATAATTAAAGTCGTATTGTAGCCTTACGTCAAAGTGTATTATTATTGAATTCAGTACATCATTATTGTATGGAGGGGGGCGTGATGAAAATTATGATTGAAAATTGGGTCGCAAGTATAGAAAGTTTGAGAAGCACTGACGTTGTGTGACCACATATTTCAAACTTTTACACTTACATAGTCGTGATATTAATCACAACTGAGATCACAAATGAGCAACAAAAACTTGTTTGGTTTTATGGTTTTAAATTAACGTAGTTTGTTTGAATCGGGGTTTGAGGAAATGAAGTTAACTAATTTTGACTCTCTAAGCAAAGCAAAAAAAAAAACCATAACACACTATTCTAGGTAAGTTATTTCAAAAGGTTCATCTTTAAAATAACGCGCATTTCTTCGCTTGTTAAATTCTTAAGAATTTGCATACCTATTTTAATCCCTTTCTGATAGCCGCTTATTGCTGCATTTTTATTTATTAATTTATTTTTTGTTTTAAAAGTATATTTGTGTAAGAGTTTTAAGTTTTCAATGGTAACTCTTACTTTTAATTATCATATTTTTGTTTAATTTTTTAACTAAGTGGCGCAACAGCCAATAATGAGGGCCAAGACATATTGTGCCCAACCCAGTATACGCGACCTTGGGACCTGATGTGCATCTGTAGATGTTCCGGTCAGGTGGTCATTCTGGCGGGAAACCCCTAGTGTTTAGTTTCTAAGCAAGCTTGGTATTCATTTATCGACCCACTGAAGGGATGAAAGGTTGTTTAATTTCTTTACATAAATATAAAACAGAAACATCTAGTCTATTTCCAAATCTAATGATAATAATATTTTTGAAATACTTAATTATTCCTCAAAAGTCTATCTCTGACAATACGTATTTCAGATATTTTTGTCACAGCGTATTATCATGACAAGCAGATTAATTCGGTAAGTAGTAATAAAAAAAATATTGCAACACTCACTTTAGATATTCCGAAGCATATATTTTACTAAGAAATTCTCTGCATTTATGAAAAAAAGAACAAATTTGCTAGATACTTTACAAATTTTATGCTATGATTTTTTTTTGTTTGTAATAAAGAGATTCACTTATAAATAAATTATGAAACATTCTTTAAATTCCTGGAAGATGGTTTATATTTTTTTTTGTCAAATTGGTACTTTAATGTGTGCCTCAGTTATGAATGTATATAAGCTCTGTCTGTAAAGTAATGTTAAGAAAAATATTAATATAAATCTATTCTCTAAAATTAATATTAAAACGAAAGAATTGGGAAAAAACTTTTGATGTATTAAGTTACCTTTAAATTTGAAAATGTATGAAAATATACATGATAGTGAAACAAAAGCTTATGGGGTATGCATGACTTAACATTCTATTAATGCAACTTTAAAATAGATATAAAAAAGCATGATAGCACTCTTTTAGGATACCTTGACTTTATTTAGGCTATAAATATCCAATCCTTTTTTGAAAAATCCAAAGTAAGCTCATGCTATTGAATAGTAGTATTATTTGAAATTCACACAAAACAACATTGTATAATTATACATCACATTAAAAATAAGGAATGGTATCAACATGTTATTTTTTAGACGCTTATTCAGTTTCTTGATATACGAACAAAAGATCGAAGTACTTGATTTTTTAATGGCATTTTCATGCTATCGTCCTCTTCAGATTTAGATCTACAGAAAAAAATACTTTTGGCGGAACTGCTAAAAAAAGGTATCTAACCATTTAAATGTTTTGTTAAAATAGTGTGATTTTAATATTTGAATCTGAAAAGCTTTGATAATCACATCATTTCTTAAAGTAACTAATGTCCTTCAATTTTAGTAATCAATGCTTAAATAAAAAAATTCAAATATTTTCAGCTTTGCTATTTTTTGGTTTAAATAACACTTGGGAAGATCTATTTTCATTAATTTTTGATCATTGTATCAGTGATGCAATATCTATTCTCAAAAAGAAGTTTTTTTTAACATGACTTAACAAAATTCTAGAAAAGACACGAATGTAAGATGGAAAGCTTATTTTGATAAATTAGCATTCATTTCAAACCTATATAAGGTTTTCAGTTTTATCCATGGGTTTTATAAAATTTAAATCATTTCTCGAATCTATCTACTAAGGATATGTCTTACTAAATTTCTTAGAAATCAAATACTGCACTGGAAGATAAAAGCTCGTATTCTGTCAACGTTTGACAACCTATAGAACAAAATTCCATTTATATAATCTGAGTACAGAGAAAGAAATGTGAAATTCAATAAAAGGCCAATAAGTGTATAGATTTCAGTATCACTTCTATTAAGGAATGAAAGGTTCATGTCAAAAACCTCTGTCTTTCAAATGAAGTTAAGTTTGAATTTCAAGAAAGGCGCTATTCATCTTAATGTCAACTAGATGAAATCTCCTTTATTGCCAAAACCAAACACCTTCTTCACGCAAAAGTGGCATATTCGTCCCGTTATATGTAAAAGTCAAATCTAGTATCCAAATTCGTATGCCTTTATGCAACAGAAAAGCCATTTGAAATTAAAACACTTTGTAATTTATTTACTTTTCCTTTCACTATTTTTAAGAATCCATAAACAAAAGACTTTTGAAAATATTTCAAATATAATTGAATAGCTTTTAATGATAAGTAGTTATATGTATATGATAATTAAATATTTTGTGTGTGTAATATTCATACGTATCTTAAAATACTGACACATTAAATATTTTTTGTTACATTCTAATTATAATATAATTTTGGGATTAAATTAAACAAAGTTTAGACCATAGTAGTTCAAAATATTTATGAGCAAAATTTTAATCTACTTCAGAATTTAATTTTAATATTCCAATAGATGCATATTATGTTCTTTTGTGAATATAATTATTTCTTGCTTCTCTTGCTTCTCTAATGCATTTGGATAACAAAAAGTATCTGTTGATATTGGTTCTTGACCAAAGAAAAATTGATAATTTGTTTTATATATGAATACAATCAGACCTCTATATAACGAAGTAGCTAAATCCTGGAAAAAAGTTCATT
The DNA here is from genome assembly GCA_019973955.1 of Trichonephila inaurata madagascariensis. NCBI lineage: Eukaryota > Metazoa > Arthropoda > Arachnida > Araneae > Nephilidae > Trichonephila > Trichonephila inaurata. Next base: position 18,590 of record BMAV01000389.1, read on the forward strand.
ATATAGAAAATTCGTTATGTAGAAGTTCATCTTTTAATATACTTTATAAATCACATAAAACAAATTTTAAATTCATAAACGCAACATATTAAAAAAGCAATTATTCACACCTTTTTGGGGAATTAATATATGTTTATTTTATATATCTTACCCATCAAAAAAAGAAAGAAAAACTGCAAGGAAAACCAGAAAAAAGAATGTCGAGGAATTCACTCTATTTTCAATATTAAGAAAATAATTTTATACTAAAATTAATGAATTTTATAAGGACATTTTATAATTTAAAGTATACGAGTAACATTAAACATACATTATTTCATAATTAGAACACGGGGACACGGAACAACTCCTCTGAAGGGGAAAGAGGTAGTATATATATATATATATATATATACTACACCTAAAACTATAACCATATTAAAACTATTTCTTTTGCAAAATAAGAGCTCTAAACAGTCATTCTTATAATTAAAAAACAATTTTATACCATCAGTAACACTTAGAAATAATTCTAAATATGTTTAAAACATCCTGAATACATTCAAAAATCCTTTTTGTTATAGCAAGTTGCTACTTACTGTATTTTTAAACTCGGAATTTTCCATTCCTTTCTTTGGAATTCTTATTTTACAAAACCTGTATCTATTTCTAATGCACAGTGAAATGAAAAACGCACTGGGAGGTTTTCACTTTCTACAATTTCTGATTAAATCCAGTACAAACTCTAGGTGTTCTTAAATTCACCGATGAAGTGAACGCTTTTACCCATAAGCTTAACCAGCAAATAAAGTTTTATATCTATGAACCAATGTGACTCTTATAATATTTGATATATATGTATTATATATATACATGTGTACATACGCGCACACACGTATATAAAGACATGCATATACATAGATACACACAGACATATATAGATAGATTGCTGGATAGTTATAGATATTGATATATTTATTCATACCCCCAATCTACATATTTCCTTTGAGATATTTTGAAGAGATTTCTTTCAATACTTTGGTTCAACTCAGCACTTCTAAAAGATCTTTCGAATTTTTAAACGCAAGATATTCGGTCAATAGCAATGTTAATATTTTCTATACACGCAAGAGTCACGTTTAACTCCATAAACGAGGTATTTTGTTGGAGAGTTTAAATAAAACAGCCAGAAGCCTTTCCTAAAGCTTTAAAATTGAAATTTCTGACATTTCGGAACACACTTTCACCATTTATTTAAAGCCACCTTTGTTATTTGCTTAACATTGTGTCGATGTTTCTTTTGAAATCGCTTATGCTGCTCTTTTGGAGCGTTCCAAAGATTTTATTTGGTTTTGAGGCAAATAGTGGAATTTATTTCTATTGATAGAAACGTAAATGCAAACTATACGTATCCGAGCCATTTATTTATTACAGGTAGTGGAAATGAAATAAACTATTGATTTTTGAAATAGATTTGACTTGAATTCCTTAGGTATTTTCACGTGGAGAATTTATTTAAGCTGTAATTAGGTTATAACTGATACTTTGGAAGAGATTTGTCTTTATTAGTACATAATTTTCAGTTAAAATATTGGAAAATACTTGGAATAAAAAAAGGCAAATAATGACTTTTAACATATTGGAGCTTTGTGTACATCAATATCCTTTTTTGTAAATATTGAATTTAAGATTTTTACTTTTCGTTCGACAGAAAGTAATTACTATTTTTTAAAAATTTGCCTTTATGCTGTTCTATAAAATAGTTTTTCAGTGTGTTAATTTATATTTTATGTAACATATCACCACGCACAATTTAATAGAAATGATAATTAATCTGCTAAATTAAATGTTTCTACAATATTTTTTTTCAATTTTCTGATTCATACTTTCAAGAATATATTTCAATCAATTGTGAAAATATTTTCTTCTAAATAATAAATGAATATTCCATGAATGTTTTGCTAATTATTTTATTTATTATTCTAAAATACTTCTCTTTTTATAATAAAAAAATAATTCAATCAAGGTTACTTCTATAATAAAAATCACTTTTCATAATAATTAATTTTTCTCATTTGCTTTGGATTTCCTAAAGAATCACCTTTTATTCCATTCTTTCGAATTCAATATTCGAAACATTTCTTTCTAAATAGCAATTATAATCCATACTTTTATAAAATAGAAAAATGAAGCTCATTGTGAACTCAACTCTTCTAAATAAATTGCATTCTCTCTCAATGCTCTATATTTTAATTGACTTGAAATTAATCTTGTTATAGGATTGCAATTTATTTCATACTGAAGCTTTATAGAACACTGTGTTTATTAATATGTGTTTCATATAAATATATAGGTGTTATTTCTCTAACACTGTCAATCTAAAATTGAAATTTCAGTAATTTTTAATAAAAGAGACTGTTAGCGTTTCTAAAAGTGATTTTTTCAAAATTAATAAAATGTTAAAAATGTCGAAGATTATTACATAATGTGTTACATATAAAATAATTATAAGAAAAACATTTTCAATTTTAAATAAATTATGGTATTTATAAAATGTGCATAGGTAGATAAAAAATGAACTAGAATTTTGGCGTAATGTTGAGGAGTTAAAGCTCTTTTTTGTATTAGAGAAGGGAATTAAGAGTGGCGGCAGTCTGTTTGCAAGCCACGGTTTTAAGTTAGAAACCTAATGAATTTAGTGGAAATATATATTTCATTTGAGCAATGGAAAATACACTAGGAATCCTAAATATGAGAGAAATTTCATGTCTAATGTCAGAGCAGTTTGGGTATAAAATATTATCTTTATCAAAAGTGTTTAATGAGCCAAATCGCTTGCAAGAAGAATGCGAACAAATCGAACTTGTGTAGTATGACCACCCTTCCTCCACTATCATCACTTGACAGATGATTATTGGTGTTAATAATTGCATATTTAAAAATGAAGTGAAATTTGCTTATAAAGAGAAAAAAAAAATTACATCAGAAATGTGATTTTGCTACATCAAAACTTTCGACCTTATAAGGCCACTTTGCATCTCAAAAACTTGTGCAAATTCAATGAAGTAGCTAGAAAATCTTCCTTATTGTTCTGACTTGCCTTCCAGTTATTTTCAGCTCTTCGAATAGCTGAAAAAGTGTTAAATGGGTAGAGATTTGATGACGCCTTGCAAGTAGAGTTTTGTCCTCCAATGGTTTTTGTTGAAATTGTATGTCATCATCATTTTATAACAGCGATAAAAGAAAACTCATCGAAATATTGGGGAAAATATTCCGGTAAACCAGAAGTTTTGTTCAAAAGTAATTTCTTTTCTTAAAAATATTTTTAGATACTTTTTTAAATAATAATTCCTGTTCATTCCAGATCCAATCTCATATGAATCAAAAGGCGGTGTTGAACCTGAATTTAAGGTAATTGAATTACTTTCAAACAACAACAAACTACCTTTTAAAATAAAATCTTTCAATAAAAGTTTTATTTACTTAAAACAAATGTTTAATCTGTTAAGAGGGTTTATTTGGCACTATCTGTGTGTACAAATATCTATAAATAATATATATTTGTCTATTCCATACAATGTATGGTTGTATTAGTCAATTTTTTTTAATAATAAACTAATGTATTACATATGAATATAAGTAATGAGATGAATTTAAAAAAAATGTATGAACACGATTTTTTTTATAATATCAAAGCTACATATATGAATTTTTTGAATAGTTTGAGTTTTCTTATAAATTGATGTTAACGAATGAGAATCAAAAAATATCCAAGACCTCAGCTTCAGGTATCCGACTATTTTCAGAACCGTGATTTTGAAAAAGCGTACAAACGATTTTTTTAAATGTTTAGTGTCACTTAGATTAGAATATATGTATAAAACTATATTTAAGAATATTATTATACAATAAAAAAATATTTAAATGCGATATTTTGACAAAAATTCAACTTAGAATTACCTGTTTTCAAAACATTCTCTTTTTATGAAAAATACTTCTATAATAATAATATTTTACTTAAATACAGCTAAGACTTCTCCAGACAACTGGAGCCAGTATTTTAGAAGAATTCACATTAGTTCCAAATTTAATAACAATTGTGAAAAAATTATCGATGTTTTTTGTTAAAATTTCTCCACTCTCATGTATTAAATATGGATAATTACTTTTGAACTAGTATTTCAAAAATAAATACCAGTTCAGACTATGTACAAAGGTCTGTGCTTTATATAGGCATAATGTTATTATTATAGAAGCATTTTTCGTAAAAGGAGAATAGGTAAGCAAAATATGTAATTCTATGCTCAGTTTTTACCAAAATGTTGCATTTAAATAAATTTTAATTGTAATAATTTTTCATTGTAATAATACTTTTAAAACAATTTTATTCATGTATTAAAATCTAAGTGACACTTAATAATAAAAAAAATATTCGCTTGTACGCTTTTACAAAATCCCGCTTCTAAATGTAGTCGGATACCTTAATAGCATTTACAAAGTTTCTTAAATAAATTCCTAGCTTGTTAGCATAAGCAAAAATATTACATGTTTTAGGAATTGTAAGTTATTTTAATAATGATGTAATTAAATAGTATACAAAACGTTGAAAATATATTAAAAAGTAATAAGTGAATATATACATAAGAATTGTCTCCCATCCGGTATAGCGGTTAGCGATGCTGATTTCTGTGTCGTAGGGCCTGGGTTCGGATCCCGGAGAAGGCATGGATGTTTGCAAATGTGTAGTGCCTTTGCGACATGGGGGTACTCTAAATAACCGTCGTGCCGCAAATCTTCTCGTGAGGTTGGTGGAAGGGTAAGAGAGGTGGGTGGTCTCTGAACCATCCCAGGGTGTTTTCCCCCAAAATTGGGGTGGAATATATAAGTCCAACATGTCTCAGGCTCTGGCAACTTTCATTTCTTTCTTTCGGGAAGGACAGGACGACGACAACAACAACTATATAAGAATTGAGGGTGAAAGATAAAAAAAAATGTGGTATCCATACTTATAGTTCAAAGACATTCCGCATTAAATGTATGTTTAACAATGCTTTTAGATTTAATGTAGATCTTTGAGATTTTGTCATATTTTAATAATCATAAGGAGATTTTAAAATGTAAAATGCGTATCTAAGAAAAGATTTTTTGAGAACTCAAGCCAGGTTGGTTTATTCTCAGGAAAAATTAAATAGGGATATATAAACGTTTTTTTTTCTTCTATAGAAATTATTCATTCACTTGTGAAGATTTCTATTCTTCCAACGAATCTTCATTTTCAGAAATTGATCGTGATAATACAGTAAGAATAAATGAACTATATTTTGTGTAAATTTGTATTTGATAGCATTTTCATATTTAGAGGAGATAAGAAGCAAACAATGTTTGAAATTATGGTTAGGAAATGTAAATTATGCTCCTTTAGGGAAAAAAAGAACAACCAACATTGTAGTGAAAGCGGATATTACTTGGAATACATCAAAAAAGCTTTTTTAAAATAATATTCTGTCTATTTTAGCTTATTTATTTAATTATTAAATCTAAATAATTAATTAAAAAGAAATGAGTATGTAGTTTTAACCCAACTTATATAAATACTTGCCTCACATGTGTGGTAAACTAAGACATTATTTAAATCTATCAAAAAGTAGATAAAACTTATAAAATGACACCTTTCATTAAGTACAAATTTTTAATTTCTCTTACACTTCATCTGTCCTATATAATTATAGGGACAGCTGTTGAATTTAATTCACTCCATAATAACTGTAGTTAAAGAAAACAAATTCAGAGAGCAGCATTTACCATAAGAAGAAGAACTAGAAGTTAAACTGAATAATAACTAAAAACATTGCGCCTGATTTTCATTTCGTAAGTGCATACAGTTTCTAATATTTCAAAAATTCTTAACTGCATTTTAAATTTGCATATGGAATCTATTGGCAGTGAAATTTTCTTTTCCTTATATGCATTATTCTTTTCTGTAAAAAGTGAGATAATGGTGCTGGGAACTCATTTTACGGATTTTCTTTTTGAAAATTCGAGACAATGTAGATTTAGAAACTTCAATGGCGTGAGATACTGATCTTATAGTATCTCTTCTGCTAAGAGATATACGTCTGTTTCTAGTTTTTCTCCGTAATTGTTGCATTTACATCCACAAAATTATTTTCTCAAACACCTCGTATTAGCATAATATTCATTCTAACCCTCTGTCACTCACAGAATCAGATTTCTTTTAGTCGAAACAATGACAAAAAAATAAATAAAATACACATATATATTTTAGATTTTTAAATTTATTATTTATGAAGGAATTACAAAAAGGGTGAGTGAGTGAGTTTGGTGTTTTATGGTGCAAGAGCCAGTTTTGGCTATACTGCGCCAAACATTCATAGGTCTGTGGTCTAGACGGGAAAAGAAGAAAAGGAGAAATTGGGTGACAAGATGGAGAGTCGAAAATAGAGAAGGATCACTGGGGTACCCCGGGTTCGTGACACCCGTGTTTACCAAAGATAGTAAACCCCTTGGGAAAAGGAAAAGATCACTAGGGTACCTCGGGATTGTGACACCCGTACCCACCTAAAGAAGGTGAGCCCCCTGAGGGGATTACAAAAAGGGAGTGTTGCCTTAAGGCAACTTTGAGTTAAATGGTCAAAATCCGTAGTACTGCAACACATGTAAGAAAGATGGAAGTTTCTGAAGCATTTCTTGGTTTTCCTGCAGCATAAGGATACGCCGATTTTTTTTTCCTTTTATATACTGTGGGTAAATCCAACTCACTTTAGAAGCTTGCCCCCTCCAGTAGTGACAAGGTAAATTTGGTACCTTATTACCTTTGAAGCAACATATTGTTGTTTATTTTTTTGGTACCAGTATGCTAGCTCAGAGCATTAACCTCGTGATTTCGTCATAAAATTAATTCTATGAGTTTGGAAGGCAATCGAACTATATGTTGCCTCCAGTCTACACTATGCTGCAGATGGTCAACAATTATAAATGGAAATGACGCTTCCAAATATTTTATATAGTCATTTTGTTACCCTTAAAATATTTTGAAGCTAATGTAATTGTACATTTCTGCAGCCTGTTCTTTTCTTTCGAATTATTCAGAACTGGACAACCGGAACTCAATTTTTACTTGAAAACTGCATTTTTTAAAAACTAATTTTTGCAATGGGTTTATATTCCATTGAAGTAAAACAGATTTTGATCAGCCAATGAAATTATAAAATAGCTCTGATGTGCAATTAAAATAACTACACATTGAAAGGTGTGTCAAACCAAATGACAGATATTATTGAATATTTTTTTTTGATGGAAGGCTTTGCAATTCCACGCTATAATTTAACTTACAGTTGAATTCATCAATAATTCCAGTTTATACATTTGCTACCTATATTATTGGACGAAAGGAGTAAAATATATAATAAAACAAAATAAACCAGGGTTGTCAAAACTGTGGGGCTCTCCCCCTAGGGAGGGGGCGCGAGCCTATCCAAACGTCGAAAATAAAACATGAATTAAAAATATTAGTTTATTGAAAGGAAGCAAAACAAAACATATTCTGACATAATAAAAAATAAAATACGCATGTACACCGATATTATATATTTATAAATGTATCAGTACTGCACATTGTACTTGGAAATTAATTTAACAATACCAAGCTAAGTACAAGTTTAACAATTACCAGAGATTCCATGGGCTGGTCATATATAAAATTATTTAAAAAATGTAATTCTTATCTTGATAATTTGTACGATTTGTAATTAAATTTATATTGTAGATTTATGTCGAAGTGCATTATTATTATTGAATTCAATGCATTGTTATTGTTTGGAAGGGGGAGGGGTGAGAAGAAAATTAGGACTTAAAATTGGGTCGGAAGTACCGAAAGTTTCAGAAGCACTGAAATAAACTTTCATAGTAAAAAAGGTACATTTTTCAGGAATTTCCTATTTTTAATAAATAATATTTGAGCAGATCATAAAAGCTATTTTCTTTCGGCAGCCATTTTTAAACTCATCGTATCTTCGCAAAATTCTTCGATTTTTATAAATATATTATAGTTAATCCTTTTTTTATACACATATTTAGAATATTTGTAAAATTGTTTTCTAAAGTAAAAAGTTATTCGAAAGTATTAGTTCCAGTATCTAAATAAGTTTTGAACGAAATTTTTAGAAATAACTTTTTTTTTTCTGACAAAGACGGAGCCTGCATAAACGTATAACGAAATTGTTTCTTTATAAAGAAATAACGATTTATTATTTCTCTTCTTTCATGATATTGAAAAATAATAAAGAAATCTTTCTGAAAAATATGAGAAAAATGTACGAGTTGAGTAGAGCGTAACTAAAAGGACTATAAAATTGAGGAAAGTGAAGAAAATTCCCTGAGATAGTAAAATGCTACGAAAATATTTTGTTCTAAATTTAAAATAAAAATATATTAATAAAAGAATTCCAAGAATTATTAATCCAAGAATTTTACTTATTTATTTTTCCTTTTTGAATGAGCGAAAGAAAGAATTTATCAATATTTTGTTCAAAGGTTCTGCACTTAAAAATTAAAGAATTTTTCTCATTCTAAAATTTTTACATTCAATATATAATCGTTTGCTCTTATTCTTTCAAAATTCTTTTTACATACTTGAAATATTTACACGAATGGTTTGATTTTTAGTTTTTCGTTTAAAAAAAAAAGTGTTTTGTTATATATATGTATTTTTTTTCAAGTCATTTATAGGAATTACAAATCTGACTTATAGAATCTTATAAAATCCATTTTCAATTTTTTTTAAAAAAAAAAAAAATATTTGCATGATTCGTCATTCATTTATAACAGGTAATTTTATTATTTTTAAAGTATACGAAATTTTTTATCTATATTGTATTATATAAATCTAAGTAATAATTAAAATTAAGAAAACGGTATAGTAGATATGGTAGTGGTTTTGCAAATGCTAAGTGATTTCCTGATTAGTCGAGCAAAAATTTTAAATATACCTTCATAAAATGATGAATTGTTAAACTGCCTTTTAATAAATGCATATCTTTTCACATTCTTGTTAAATTTGAGCACTTTTTTTTTAAAAATGAGTAACATGTTCTTTTGATTTAAAATGTTTTTTATGGATCTCAAGTGAAGATTTCTGAGTCTACAAAACATTCTGAGAAAAGTAAAATTATTTTAATTTTTCTTACAAATTTGGTATTTTTTTTTTACTCTGATTTATATTTATGAAAATAGTACATTCATTTTCCTTTAAAAATTATTACTCTGTTTGGCGTTTCTTCATAGATACACACAATGGCATATAATATATTTCTTTAAAGAAGTATGAGTTAAAAGTGAGTGCAATAAAGTAAATTTGAAGAACTTTTAATTGTTTATGATTTTATATTTATTTTAATTATTAAATAAAGGAAAGCTATTTGGTATTAATTCTATTTATATATTGTTTGATATATGAAAGTCATTCGGAAAAAATATATTTGTTTTGTACAAAGCCTTTATTCAATTAGTACGGCATTGTGCAAGGGATTGTTTTGGTCTTATTTCGTAATGAAGAAAAGATAATGTTTCGTTACTGAAGAACACGAAATCTAAGTCTAACTTTCTATTTTTCAAGCTACAAACTTCTACTAAAATGGTGTAATGCTCAATTTCTTAAAATTATTTCAGAAAATCGTTAAAGGAGAGATTCTACTAAAAAGCTATTTTGAATTTCGAAAAATTATTCCATTGTTACATAAATTTTCGCTTTTATATTGACAGAATATTATCTTAACATTTGTAAAAATTTCACTTTAAATATTCGCAATTTTAGAAGAAACAAGAAATATTTATGCGATTTTGACAAATAAAAATTAACTGATTTTTCTATTAAATTTTCAATATTGACAGTAAATATTAGATACAATCATTGAACAATAGTATTTTTGAAATATCAGTAAAGCATAAAGTTTGTAGGATCATTTTTTATGTCTTTATATATATATAATACACAAAAAATTCTAGTAAACCTATTTTCCAAACAGAAGATAATATTTAGACAGTACTTGTTTTTTTTTTTTAAAAAAGTAATGAATATAATTATTAATATCATATTTCCATGAAACATGCAGTCATTTATATTTAAGCAAAAATACATCAAAATTGAATTAATTGAAAATATGTATCGATTCAATCTCAGACACGATCAATTATTAATCGATATCTTTGTTCTAAAATTTATTATTCAGAAAAATAATTTATTCTTTAAGTACATGGTACCAAACTGAATCTTCATAAAATGAATAGAGATTTTCTTTCTCCATATCAGTCAACATGACAAATGTTACTCTTTATACAGGAGAAAAATTTGGCTCTCCAGTGTTACAATTTCTTTCATGCACGGAATATCCGAAGATAGAAAGAAAATCAATTTAAAGGCGATCTTTATTGAATTCCGTGAAAGGATTCTTTTGAGAGATATTTCCGCATGAAATTCGTGAGAAAAAGTGAAAGTAAGAATAAAAATTTTATCGGATATTTTTAGTTTTCTCTTTCACTTTATCGTATTGCAATCCTTTATTGTTGAAAAATTTTTCAACCACAGGTACAAATGATTCAGTTCTTAATGAAAGCAGATGATTCTATTAATTAATGAATTTTTTTCGTTCCGTTGTGTTAATTATTTCTTCGATTGGAATGTTATAGAGTTAAATACTTTTTTCCTAAGTTTTTAACTCAAATATGCTATCAGAAATCGAAGCTCTCTATTTCAGTAGGAGTACCTATTTCGATTTGGTTCAAGCTATTAGTAGTTAGATTTTAATTAAAACTTTCTTAATGAGAAGAGCATTGGATACATTAAGAATTTATTTGTGTTATTTAGAACTGATTCAAACTTAAGTGATTTGTGTGTACGCGAATTTTTCTTTTAATACACAAATTCTTTAAATTGTCTTAAGGCAGAGCGATATATTTATTTCAAGGTAGTTATTTTTTTGTGTTTTTCTTTATTAATAAACTCAAGGACAAAAAAGACAGAGAGATAAATGTACACTGGGAAGCCCACGTTCGGGGGATGTTTCTAATGTAACTTTCGTCCTTCTTTTTCCACAGAAATTTTATTGCCAGAAAAATTACATCATGTCATCATGAGGTACATTCTTTGGTACTTACATATTATTGAAACCTATTGGTGACATTATATGAAACAAAGCACCTGGTTGCCAATTCAGTGCGTATGACACATAAGAAATTGGGGTTGAAAACTTAGCGAGTTATTAATAGAGATGGCGATCGTTGCGATAATACATAAGTATACCCATTTTTCACTACTTTTTCAAAATAGTCACACCTGACATTGAGACATTTGTCGTAGCTGCAACCAGTGTGAGAAAACCACTCTGGTAAAACTCTATTCCCTGCGATGCAATGAATTATCGCCCAACCATCTACACATCAGCGCTGATTTGTACGGATTTTTTCCTCACTGAATCAGGATGCTTCCACATAATTACGGTGACCATCGTTCTTTGAGTAATATGGTTCACCCATGTCTCATGGCCTGTGAGGATTCTGAACAGGGATTCATTTCTTTTGGTTCTCTTTCATTCTTTCTTTTTCGCATTTTTCGGTAATAAAAAATATCATGGATACAGAAAGCATGAACAATGTGTTGTTGTTGTTGTTTCCAATACTCTTAGAGCAGGAACGTCTACTCCAAGCCCATTTGATCTTTCCTCGAAATAGTGTCACACACCAAGTCTTGCTCTTCATACAACTGTTGCAGGAAAATGACCCAGCAGTCCAGAAGATGAGTAGGAGAAGCAGAAAGAGAGCAGGGACAGGTAAAGAAAGACCTGGAAAAAAGTCATACTACGCAGGTGACCACTTCTAAAGTGCGACAAGGCCGTCTGATGAATCCTGGAACTCCAGCAAAGTATATATAGGCCAGAACTCTTAGCTGCGTACCAGTGGTGAGCAGGAGGGTTTCGCCAAGTCAAATTCAATTATGGTCTTGGATCATGAAAAATGTTAAATATGAATGCCACTCTGACACCATTATGCGTTTCTTCTGTGATACCATGCCATGTACTCCAGCAATGTTGTTTTCATTTGTGGATGTGGAAGAACACGCTTCGATCTTCATCCTTGACGTTCTGCATTCCTCCATTGAACATCCAACATCAGCGACCAACTATTTGACGAAACAAGACAACTTCCAAATATATGGACTGTAGGATTCCATGAATGGCAAACACAGGACTCTCGCGTGTTTTTTCTGTCTGGATAACAACATATACTACCATTGGTGATCACGTTATCAGTACATGTCAGCCTGTCATCGTGAATCTCGTGCACATTCCGTTGACTGCTATTTTTTCCCCTTGGTGTTCTGCGCATATGTCATTCTTCCTAGCCTGACACTAAATCAGTCGTTAAACTAGGAAAACAGGTAGTTTCTTACTGCAGTTGTTTGCTTCATCTGGTGTTCTATTTTATCTTCCAAAGAAAACGATGAACCGCCTTCAATATCTTTCGCATTTTCAATGGAGATGCAAATGATTCAGGTTCGTTTGAGAATTTAATGCATATTGAACATCTTTTGATGCAGTGCGTGCTGGGTTATAATAGTATATCTAATCGCGCAGCAAATTCATTTTGAATAGGGCTATTGTGATAGGTATATCATCTCTCATTGGATTATGACATGGAAAAAGTTCGCATATAATTGAAATAACTGATAGTGCTGACAAACGGCAAATAACTAGATTTCTGAAAGTTGGAGGATCTAATCGAAGAAGTGATTCTAGGGATTTTACTGTAGCACATTAACCACATAGGTGAATACATGGTACATCTCAGAGTCAGGCTCTAGACGGCCCAGATGAATGGAAGTTTTTAATCCGTTTGAATTCATGATTATGGTAAAAAAAAAATATGTTGGCAAAATAAATATTGCAAATTTGGCAATGCCTGTAAAAGTAGTTTGTCTCATTTTGTGAAAGTAATAATATATTTTTTAGTTTTTAAGAAATTTCTAATTTGTTTCAAAAATATTTATATAACTGACAATAAATGTTAAAGAAGTAAGATAAAGGCTAATAGATTTTGAGTTAAAAATTCCAAGATTAGAGTATTTATGTATTAAAGTATTGAATAGCAAAAAAGTTAAACATTTTTGATCAAGTAAATCTTAGGTTCTTGTAACACATAAAATATAATAAAATGTATTAATTACTCATAATCAAGACATATAAATTCTTAAGATCTGAAATTTCTTTTAAGTTTTCAGATTATGTTTCATATGATTATGGAGGAAAAATAATTTTAATTAGATTTGTCTCACTGAATCAAAAATTCCTTTTTCAAGAAAATAAATACTTTTTGGTAACAAAAAAAGTTTAAATTATCTGTTAATTAACTTGGGAAAGTAAGATAAAATTACTTTGTAAAGGAAACCGAGGTAATATAAATCTCAATTTAAGCTTAATGAGAGGTAATTCTTGAAAAACGTTATTGATGAACAATTCTCAAACATACCTATCAATAAAAAAAGTATTCATTTAAGCTAGTTAAAATACTGTTCTTAAAATATCAATAAATATATACACCAGTGATATCTTATGATGCTACGAAAAAGTAATTTCTCCTCATAAATATGTAATACAATAATTTTAGTGGCAACTTTTCGTGCATACTTTTTGCTTTAGGGTTTGAAGAGGTGGTAACTTTTCCATATTATAACGCTACAAAAAATATCGTTAATATAAGTCGTATAAACTGGTCCTGATTATATACAATGAGTTTCATCAAAGACGTCTCTGGTGAATTGATATTGTAAAACTGAGTCAATATTATCAAATTACCAACTTTATAAAGTACACTTTAATATTACCTCTAAGTATTTTTTCATCTTAGAGAAGAAATCATAAACTCAGGTGGTGAGCTTATAATAAGATTACGCTGGTGTAACATTTTTTTTTAAAAATTAAGTGCTTGCAGGGTTTTTTATATGTCCAAAATCCCATTAAGGCTTGGTATAAAAGGAAATTCGAACGATGTTAAGCCTTATTAACATCTATATTTGTTGTGATTTTGAGTAAGCTTTTCACAAATGCAATATTGATCGAAAGCTTGGAAAAACATTAATTTGCACATTGGATTAATTTTAACTGTTTAAAAGGTATTTACATTCTAATTATATTTCTACTGTACAATTTTAATTGTTTCTACTGCATCACTTCTGCACATATTTTTACAATTCAAATGAACCTGAAATTGACATTTTGAATTTTTATTTCATCATCATTATTTTTACAAAAAAATAACTGTACAATTTCAAATAAGACAATTCTTTTTAAATGTATACCTTACAAATACATTATAGCCATAGTAGCCAGGCTGTCCTGGTCTACACCACGTGGTTGGTTTGGTCTAGTCCTGGTGCCAACGATGATCCATCAAATAAAGGAGCTGATGCCTGTTTTAATCTGTAGAAACTGTAAATCCACACGTTGGTATGATGTAGTAGGTAAGGAGAGCAGTGTGGCAACTCCTGTGTCGATGTCGGCATTTTACAGACGCTCAAAATTATGAAATCTATTCACCAGCAGCCATTATGTAGCTTAATAAAAAGTAAACCAAAAATCAAATCAAACTATACATCCAATTTAAATAATTTAGGTTATGTTCGGAGATTTTCTTTCATATGGTATCATAACTTAATTAAATAATTATATATAACCTCTTAAGTAACTGAAAAAAGTTGTAACTTTTTTCCACATTTCTTTTCTAAAAATTTATTTTTACATTTCGGTAAAGACTCTTGTTTTCTCGAGAGTTTTTCACAAGTATTTTCAATCCATAGGTATTTTAGAAAAATTTTTTAAAAAAATTTTTATATTGTATTTTTTGTTTTGTTTACTCTATTTTAAAATGTAAATATTTTTACAATACGTTAATATATAAGAACAATACATATTGAATTGAAATTTTCCTTATTATCTAATGAAAATAGTATAAATTCTACTACAACTATAAAATATTTATATGTCGTTTATTTTTAAACAAAAAAAAAAAAAAAGTGCTGAAATTTAAAATTTACGCAAAGATATGAAGATTATCAAATAGTTTATTTATTTCATCATCGACACACGAAAAGCGGGATATTTCCAATACAATACAATCATTTTTTTAGCTTAGAACACACAGTAATTTTGACGATAGCATTAACATTAAATTTAAATGCTTATAAAATATTTATTTCTCAAAATATTCTTTACCATGCGGTTTGTGACACTTCAGATGGATCAAGAAGTGATATAATTTAATATGAATTTAAATGAATTAAATTAAAATTGCATTATGTCCAATGTATTTTTATTTATGGAATTTTTCTTAACTTTGAAATTTTTGCTAAAATTTAATGAAAGTAGTATTTTTTTTTTACAAAATTCAGAGTAATACGTGTTATTTATTTAATAATTATGACTTCTTTAGCCTATTTACGTTATTTATAAAACAGTGAAATTCTAATGAAAAACAATTTTATTAAAAATTGGTCTCCGAGCCTAGCTAAATGCCTTACTATAAAATATTTTAATCTAAACGCCAATTAAACTTCAGATAATTATTACTTTATCATCTATGTTAAACTCAAATTTCATATCATTAATGGTCTGCTGATTACTACGTCAGAATTAACATGATGGTAAAATGAAATAAATGTTCATAGAAAAACTAAGGAACAAAAGAAAAACAGTTTAAGATAATCTTTGTAGAAATTGTACTTGTACATTCGTTGGTCATTGACTTTTGTGCAATAATCCAAAACTAAGTTTATTTTTATTGCTTTCTGATTGAATAAAGCTCTTTACTTAACGTAAGCTCTATTATTTCCAAGCAGCTGAAGCGGAAATTGTTATGTGGGTTCATTTCAGATAAGAATGCTCCTCTACTTTATATTTATATGTTTTACTCAAGGTATCACGCTTAGGTTTGAAAAGGAAACTTGTTTGAAGGAAAGAATATCAATAACATCATTCAGAAGAAATTCTAAAAATAAAACAAAATATTTTGTGTTCATTATAGTTAACTTTTTATTCATTTGGAGCACACTCTGTAACAAATACTTTGTAAAAATTATCTCTGACATATTGATATGGATATTCAAAAATATTCATTGAAACTGAATATTTCAGACTGAACTAGTGAATAATTTGTTGAATAGAATTTATATTCTTTTAGAACTGTGAAGAAAACAATTTTGCTGAAAGTATTGGCTAAAGAATTTTATAAAATATAATCGATGAGTATATTGATTTCATAGATTTGAATGCATGACTAAGGAAAACTTCAAGTACTTTTTGAAAACACGCTTATAATAGTATTAATTTAATAAATTGAATTCGAAAACTTTTGATTGATTAAGGAAGTTAAATAATTCCAAAGGCTGTACGAATTAAAGATTCAAAATGGGTAATTTAAGGATGCCATTTCTATTTCAATTAAAGATTGTTTCTATTCTTGAGTGTTAAAACAAAAGTAAGCCTAGGTAAAGGTAAACACATTCATAATAAAAGGAAGAAATAAAATGTAAAATTCTTTTAAGAACTTTTAAAATTAGAGATTCCAATGTATACACTAAATACATTCAATGTAAAAATATTTCAGCTACACTGGCAATTTTGTTACTGGAAGTTGTGAGTGGAAGAAATTCAATTCTTAGCATTAAACTCCTTGTTTTACCATATTTTTCTCATCAACGATTACATCTAAAAAAGTTTTCTCATACTTAACATGACTTACACTTCTGTTCTTCTTGGTTGCTCAGTGGTGTTGGTCGTACACTCAATGGCAGTATTGTTTCGTTCGCGAAGAAGTGTCATAAAAAGCCAATGCTGATGCCTGTTGTTGAGGCTCACACGTTGACGTAATGTGAAAACATAGAGAAAGGGGCTTGATCAAAAATCGTCCATATTTCATTTGGACAAGGTTCAAGATTATAAGGCTCAGTAGCTCCATTATGATTAGTCAGTAGCTCCATTAATGCTTTAGGTGTGGCTTGATGTACAGTGTATCCGGTCTAAACATACATCGATAAAACATTTACAGCAAGTATATGTGAGTTTTATGAGTTTTTTTGGAAGTAATACAACCTCTGACAACAACGTTTGATGAATAGTCCAATAACTTTAACATAGTTGAAATATTAACGGCAGTTACCTTATTGTCATTCGAAATAGTCACTTCCCATAAATATGCACCGCTGAGATCTTTTATAGATGTCCAAGATACTTTGCAAGAAGTCTGCTTTTGGGATGGATTTCCAAAGTCTCGTAACGTTTCGTAGGATGTCTGGAATATCGTCAAATCTCTTTCGTTTCAAAGCGAGTTAGAGTCATGGAAATAGAAAGAAGTCTAGAGGATTAAAATCTGGTGAGCATGGTGGCTGTTCAATTAGCGCACTATACGTATGAACAGCATATTCTTATGATTTAAAAGAAAAGGGATGCAGAGAGCATTGCTGTATAGAAGTTGAATGAAAATTTTAAGAATTATTTCGAAATAAAATTACAACGCGCAGGTATTTTATTTTTTATATAAACTATTTCAAAATTATAAATATCTAACGGTTTACAACTGGGGTGTCCAACCCAAATGACCTTGTGGGCCACTTCGGAAAAACATTATAATCTCGCAGGCGCATATAAAAACATGTACCTTTATATCAGATTTGGAAACAAAAAAACATTTATTGGAGTATAAATTTAAAACAGAATCAATTATTATTATTGTTTCCATTATTTGTCATGTATACAGACATAGATAATATAATAATGTTTATATAATATAATAATGCAATGAACAAATAATGTTTAAAATATTACAGTTGCCATTTTCTTAAAAATTACGATGTTCCTATTGAATTGATCTTTCGTTACTCATTGTTGAAATTTGATGGTGCTGTCATACGCAAGCAATTAAGTATACATTGTCCTTTATCTTAACCATCCTTGAATATATTTTTTAAACTTTAAAAAACATCTCTGACTGCATCTTGCTTTTTGGGCACTCCAAACAGAAAAGGAGGAGGAGAAACGAAAGTCACATACACAGAGAATTATTTACCATTCATAGTAAAGAATATGCATAATTCAATTCGAAATTTATTAAAAAAGTAGTTTACTATAGTAAAATCAAATGTAACTGTTTGATAAAACATAAATCTATTTTAATCTAAAGGACATTTCTATTATCAAAAAGGAAAAATTTTAAAACAAGAACAGGTAACAGTTAAATACATTGTAGATATATATATATATAAATAAATTTCAAAATGAAAGATCTTTAAAAGTCTGATATTTAAATTTTTTTTTTAAAAAGAGTCGGTGGGCCGCAACTTACATACTGGCGGACCGCGTGTTGGACACCTCTGGTTTATAAGATTTAATAAAACATTTCTTTTTACAAGCAATTAGATTTTCTGTGCTGAAAATAAGATATCAAAGATTTCTGAAAGTGTGAGATTAGTTTTTAGAGTTGATAGATTTAGGAAGACATTCTTTTTTTCTTCATTCCAATAAAGATATTAAAAAAGGTAATTTAACTGACCTCTATTACAAATTTTTGAGAAAGCATCAACTGCAAGCTGAATTTATTTGAAAAATGTGCAGTTTATATTATTAAAGGAACACGAATATATATATGTTCGGTTTTTTAATTAATCAGAAAAACTTTTCTGAAATGAACGGACGTACGAAATAAATGTAACACACTAAAAAGAATATTTTAACTTGCAGAATTCCAACATATTTTTATTTGAAAGTTCTATTCAAATTTCATTGAATTTTATTTTACGAAATTAGGGAGTAGCCCAAGATTAGCAATTTATTTTGTTGTTTAGATATATATCTCTTATAGTTAATTCTGAGTTTTTTCTATGGATTTTATTATAAGAATATAAGTTCTTTTCTCATAGTTCTTGTTGGTTTTTCATCATTGTTAATTTTGTTCCTAAATTTTTGTTTTATGTAAAAATTCTTGTCTCCCCTCTGCTTAAATAAGATTTCATTATATTGAATTTATTTCCGGTATAACTTTTCACTATGAAGAAACAATATAAAAGTAACTATAATAATCAAGAAACGTAACACTTTTGTTCATTATATGTATCAGATGAAATATCTTTCAATTTCTGTTAGAAAATTATGAAACTTTTATTCGTTTATAAAACAAAAAGAAGTTAAGGCTACACTAATTATTCCTACCAACATCTCTTTAGATTCCTAAAACTATATTTCATAAATACAGGATCGGTAAGATTTCTCCGTATTCTAACATAAATTTATTTAAGAAAGTCAAAAATTAATAACAAATTGATAAAAGATAATTTTATGTTTTCGTTATCCAAAGTAATTTAAAATAATAAATTATAAATAGTTTAATATGATTTTATATTAAGTATAATGAGTAAAATCCATTTATATTTATAAAATAACTAATCAAAGTAGTTGATAAATAAGTAATGGATTGTGTGTGTGTGTGCATAACGAAATATTTTCAATACCACAATATCAAAAATTAGCACTTTTAAAAAGTACAAGCAGATAAATTTAAAAAAAAAATTCCAGAATATTTTTCAAGATTATATGTATCCATTAAATTTTTATTAATTAGAAATAAACATTGCTATCACTGATCACTTACAAAAACTAAATAAATTTACAAAATAAAAATTATCAAATTTTGAGAATTCAAGATAATATTTTTGATACAAAAAAGGAAAAGGATAAAAAAGGCAATTTGAATGATGTTTAAACAACATAATCAGTAATGATTGTAAAAAGTGTATTTGTCGCGATTAAAAATTACAATCATATTCCAGAATTTCGAAATATCATTAAACTTGATAACATACATTTAATAATTGTTATTGTTGCGAAAATTACTTTGAATTAATAGCATGTTAGAGTCCAATTATAAAGGGCCGGTTTGAAAGTGCGGATATATAAAGATTGCAGTGGTATAGAGATATAGTTTTATATAGTTATAAGGATATAGTTTTATATAGTTATAAAGATATATATTTTTATATAGTTAAAAAGATATAGTTTTATATAGTTATATTAAATAATCTTGTAAAATATTTTTGTGTGTTCTGAACCCATTTATAAATCTTATTTAATCTAAAATGAATTCCAAAAGTTACGAAATATTCATTAACTAATTTTTTATTAAATATATAAAATATTTATTTGATTTTTGCAGTGACGTATTTAAAACGCTTTTTTTGAGTTATGTGTGTTTCTCAGTCTAAAAAACGGAAATTTAAACGAAATTAATTCTTGAATTTAATAGTTTCCCTTTCAATATTTTTTTCACATTAAATCAGTGCTTCTCAAACTTTCAATACTGGCGCCCCCCTTTTCAATCACAATTTTTATCGCGAACCCCTTATACATTAATAAATTACTGAATGCAATAATAATGCACTTTGACGCTAAAGCTACAATACACGATCTTAATTATAAATCGTACAAATTAATAACATAAGTATTAAATTTTGTATACATTACTTTTAAACAAAAAATTAAGTAATAGGATAATTATTATGTTATTTTTCCTTTCTCTAATTTTTAAATTGGAACATATTGCAAAATGTGGTGGCTGCTTAGAAGACAAAATATAGATATCAGCTAAATATGTATAAATTAAAAGTAAAAAAAAACTTTTTAAAAACAAGCTTTTATTTAAATGCTCTAAAAAGAATAAAATAAACTTTTCTTTTAAAAATATTTTTGCTATCAACTTATAAAATCGTTACACAATTTATGTTATAAAAGCTGGTCGCGAGATTTAAGTACTCGTTTTCACTTAGATTGAAAATTTAAAAGATTTAAATCAATCAGATCAAGTTATTTAATTTGCTTGTTTATCAACACAGGTAAATCTCGCGACAAGCTTTTATATCATAAATTGTGTAACGATTTTATAAGTTGATAGCAAAAAAATTTTTAAAAGAAAAGTTTATTTTATTTTTTTTAGAGCATTTAAATAAAAGCTTGTTTTTAAAAAATTTTTTTTTACTTTTAATTTATTAACATCATACCTTTGTGAATCCGGATTTTCTGCGATGGCTATTTTGAAGACAAAATATAGATCTGAGCAAAATATCAAAAAATAATTCAGAGTGTCAATTTCTAATTTTTAGCCTTCCTTTGAAAAACTTTGCTCTGCAAGACAAGCCCATGGGGGGAAGTCACTGATGATTATTAAACTTGTTCTTATAATGGCTGAAGTACCTACTCTTAACACGAGTTTATTTTTTTAAAAAATGATAATATATTATTCTTGATATAATAGCTTAATTGTAAGGAGAGTAAAACTAAGTGCATGACAATGTATACAAAAATGTAAAATGATTTTTTGAAATGAATACTCATATTGTAAACGGTTTTGAATGAACTGTAATTTTAAGCCTCGCAGAATTAGAATTTAGAATAAATGTTAAGTAATAAAAAAAAAGAATATAAAATTCTAATGAATAACAATTGTGTTATTTTTTTAATATTTAAAGCAAGAAAACTTTAAAATGTTTTAGCCCGGGATCAGGTGTGCACTCGATACTAACGTTAATGGTCGCGGGGAGTGATGCACCTCAATTCTTTTTTTTATAATTATTTTCAATATACAAGATAAAAATCACAATTTCAGTGAATAATTTAACTAAGAGAAAATATACTTACCTATTTCAAGGATTTTTCTGTTTGTCTTTCATAAATTGAGAAAATATCCAATAAAACTTAACTAAATTGTTCCAAATGTACGTGACCTTAATAAAGGACACAAATCACAGACACTTTTTGCTAACATTACAGGTAAGTTATTTGCAAGCAAAACTGTCACATTTTGTTCACGTTATTGTAATTTTAATGTCCGTTGATGATCGACAAATATCCTGTTGAACTTTTTCTTGCTTGTGTCTTTTTGACAGGGTGAAGTGCATTTTGCGGTACACTTATGGCTTCGTATATTCTTGATAAAGTTCTTAATGTAGCTATTGAAAATTTTCCTTTCGTTTCATGTTTATTGCTTTTCTAAAATTTACTTTCGCTAACATGATTAATATGCATTATTTCAGCAAGTGTTTCCCTTGTTTGATCAGCTTCAATTTCCTTTCAGAGAGATCACAGATGTCCAATTATTTTTTCATATTCTGCTCATTTACATTTATAAACCATAATCAGTCGTACAACATCACAATTAAAATCACTAAGTTATTCATAGGGGAAAATGAAGCATGTTCAAGAAAATATTTTTGAAAAAATGTGATCGTGCCGGAAACTCGGTCTAAACAAGTATCCTAAGATTCTAAAAAAACGTTTGCCACTCCCAAAAAAGGAGATATGTGATCAATTCATTTTAGCTCCCATTAAGACTGTCATATTAGAGGATTCTCTGTCAAGGTCATTGGTAGCAAATAAACAGTTTTCCCAGAATTAATGATTTTTGTATTATATGTTTCAGTAAGACTCATAAAAATAAATCTTGGCCAATTAATCCTTCAAAGCGCTCAATATGCTTATCCATGTATAATAAAACTCTTTCACATTGTGAAAAAAACGCAACAGAATTATATAATTTACAACTTCCCTAAAAAAGGGGATGCAGATAACATACCATAAGTTCGAAAGTCAGCAAAATTAATATTTTAGATTAAAAGAAACGTAATAAAAAATCTCTCATCGTAGGATTACAGCAAAGCAAACAAAATATTTTCTTTTATTTTTGATGACTTTTTTTCACCAGATGATATATATAAATCATATCAATGTAGATCTGTATTTTTTAATTATATCAGAAAGTATTTTGTTTTTTTTCATTCCAGTAAATTAATTTTTTTTAACCTTTTATTTTCGATATGCTCGCGCCCCCCTTGAAGGGATATCGCGCCCCCCAGGGGGGCGCGCCCCACAGTTTGAGAAACACTGCATTAAATCCATGACATTTCCATACTGGTATCGAAAATTTTAGTTGGGATATGGAAATTATAGAAGAGAGCTGCAGAGTATTTTAAACATCCAAATAGTATTAAGAACTTGTCAAATTTAACACGTTTAGTTTATGGGTGGTGTTCTAAAAATGTAGGAAAATAAAAATTTGTGAACACATTCTCTAATTATTCATAAAAATTCTCTTTTTAAAAATATTTAACGATAAAAAATTCCTAAAAATAAAAATTTTATTTTTACTATACTTGTTCCTTATCATGTTACATCTTATATATGTTTCTCGCATTATATGTAACCTGTTATATATGTTTCTCGCATTATATGTTATCTCTTATATATGTTTCTCTCATTTTATGTTACATCTCATAATATGTTCCTTTTTTTTTTTGTTACCTCCTTGGGTATTCAATATGGATTCTTTTTCTTAAAATACGATAATAATTGAATTTACTAAACACTGTAATTTGACACCAAATTATTCGGGTTTGATTTGAATAATGCTCATCTTTAAGTTT
>BMAV01000390.1:0-16566 GCA_019973955.1 Trichonephila inaurata madagascariensis
TTCTTTTTTGTCAAATATTGTACTTAAAAAATTTTTTATTGTAATATATCTTAAAACATATACATTTTCTAATCTAAGTGACACTAAATATCATAATTCTTATCCATTTATACGCTTTTGCAAAATCACGGTTCCGAACGTAGTCGGATACCTTAAAAAACAAACTGTTCAAAAAGATTGCAAATGCTTATATATAATATATATATATATGTGTGGGGTGTTGCCGAATGTAGGCATAATGGATACGACAAGTCAACATAGAACATGGGGGCACAAACCACGTTTAGTCAGAATAATTTGAAAAAAAAACAGTTACGAAGGGTGATGTCGATTGGAATGAAAGAGGCAATAAGAGGTAAGAAATACAATTTATAGACAAAAATCATGTTTACAACACGAACAATGCATCACATTTTGACGTCAGGTATGAAACGACAAGTGATTGGCACGGGAATTGTTTGAAGTTGCGACCGCGTAGGCCATAATACAGTCAGGATTGTCGATGGCCCCAGAAAAAGAAATGGAAGGGATTGAGGTTAGGGGAGCTTAGAGGTCAAGCAATAGGTGAGCCACGTCCAATCCACCTCCCGGAATATGTATCATGGAGGTATTTACCCACTGCAATCGAAAAATAAGATGGTGAACCCTATGCATGAACCTACGTTCGTGGCAGCATTGATGCTCTGTTACTTCTCCCTGCACGATAGGGATAGCGATTTGAGATCGATTAATCGAAAAATCGATTTCTCGGGCAAAAACAAGCAATTTTTTAAATCGATATGTAGCACTGAATCGATTCAGTGAATCGATATTTCATCTTAGAAAATCGACATTCGATTTTTTCTGTTTAGGTAAAAACCATAAAATTATTTACAATTTGTTGAATCTACTATCTTAAAACACTATTTATCGCAGGCAGAGTTGTTCACCTGAAATATGATCCTATACTATACTGGCAAGAACAAAAACTCTATTTATCATCACGTTCACTCAATAGCCATGATGAATATGAGTATCGTGGGATCATCTGTCCCTTGTGAGGGTCTTTTTTCGATTACCGACAATATCGCAAATGATGAGCGGAACCGCTTGGATCCCAGCAGACTTCACGGACTGTTGTTTTTAAAAAGCTTAGATGTTAAGCATTGGGAACTATAAGCTATATTATCATCTATTTTCTAAACTTTTCAATGTAACAAATTTTTAGAAAATAAATATCTTCTTTTATTCCTAATACTTTGATATTGTAATTAAAATAATTGTAATTATCGAATTCCCAGGACTATAAAAACATTTCCTGATTTTACTGATAAGAGATCGTTTATTACAGTATCTTTTTTTGTTTTTCATAAAAGGGATTTATATTTACATTGTAAAGGCAGACCTGAAAAAAAAATCGATTTTTTATAAATCGATCTTTTAGACCTCAATTTTTTTTGTGAATCGATTCATCAGGTTACGATTCGGATCGATTTAAAAATCGATCTTTATCGGAAAGAATCTGCCATCCCTACTGCATAATTCTGGGAGAATGTATTGTAGAAAAACAAGATATTTTGCGCCATTCAGGCGTTCGGGCAGTATATGTGTAATCCTGCATTCGCTTGGCCATTCCCGTCGTCTAGCTCATTGCCCCCTTCCGACGGATTGAAACGTGTTTGTATGGACAAAAGAAGGTTTGCACCCCCTGTTCCGTGTTGATTCATCATCCCCATGCTGCCTACTATCACTGAATTTATCGGGCAAATTCGGCAACACCCTGGATATATTCATAAATAATAATTTTGATATTTACGTAAAGGCTGTCGACCGTATTTGGAAAATCAAAAACCTTAATCAAAATACCGTAATATTTAGCCAATATTGAAAAAACGTTTCTACGTATGCTGAAACACAATTTCATTTCTCCTTTTGGTGATTTGATTTTAATTTACGTCGCTCTTTGAAGCTACACAAGAGCTATTGGCGGATCCTTCGTAATTGTTGACTGGTCAAGTGACGACGACGACATTTCCTCTTCGAATTTCTATACCACGTCAACAAGAGAACTTGAAGCTTTAACAGATTCAACGTGGATAAGCCCTTCTACACGGAGGGTCTTTAGTCGCACTAGGCTCGAATTCATGATACACAGACCACGAGTCTTGACCATACCTAGGATACCGTACCCACACCTAAGTTGGACTAAAGGATCACAAAATTTTGATGCAAGTTCTACAAAATGTACGCCTGTTTACTAGTCGACAGGTTAATACGTAAGTATCAGTAAAGTGTTTACAAGCCATCACAAAGCATGATCAAAAGTAATACACAAAATACCATTCTATTACACAAGAGAAAAGCAAAAATAGGCAAGTTAAAAGAAGCACCCAAAATCGCAATATGGATTCTAGTACATAAAAATCACTGCAGGCTTGAGGACTGCTTTTAGAGGAGTTCAACGGCTGTCAGAATCTAATTAAAACTTAAAAGTAGGCAAATACTTTATATTCTAAAATCGCCTGAACTATAGTAAAAAATAAAAGAACTACTAACAAATTCAGAAATACCAAAGCCATATAGTATTTTTGTATCATTAATATTTTTAATTCCAGGAAATTGATAGGATTGTCATCTGTTTAAAAAAAAAAAAATCTGTAAATGAATATATATATTTTATATAATATATATATATATATATATATATATATATATATATATATATATATATAAATTTGGAAAACTAAAATTTTTTTTTTTTTTTTTAAATTCTCATTAAAATAGTAATAAACTATTTGGAATTTCAAATATTTACATTATAAAAATACGTTTTCTAAAATAAGTTAGTAATATCATACATATATATATTTACTATGTATCAATTTCGACCCAAAAAAAACCCCCAAATTTCCTACAAATTTTTCCCATCTTTTTTGGGTTTGCGGGCCCGGTACCAGTGGTATATATTTCGGCCCGTGGCTTGCCTTGTCACGAGTTCGAACCCTACCACAAAAGACCCCCGTGGGGCCTGCTCAAAATCTGTCGAGGAAAGCCCCTCCCTTTGGTGTGGTGTGGGGTAGTTAGGAAGGGTGGTGCCAGCTCGGGTGTCGCCCACGTCATGACCATGGTTCAAGAAACGTGGTCCGTCGCCAAAAACCCCTCGTGTTGAACAGTGCGACGTTAATATTCAATCAATCAATCAATCAATTTGAGGTTTGCGAAAGGATAGAAGGTGTATTATTAAATAATTCTCGTTTTTTAACTGTTAAATATATAGACTTGAAATTACAAAAGTGTTTTTTTTTGTTTTTTAAAAAAAATTTAAAAATGTTTTACAAAAATCGACTAAAAAAGGGGGTTGCAGGGGCATTATAGATTTAAAAAAAATCCCATTTTTTAACTTTTAGACCTAAAGAAATTTGACAAACATGTTTATTTTGATAAATAGAGATCCGCTAAAAAAGAGTTTTGCAGAAATCGACTTTTGAGGGAGGGTTATGGGGACGTAAAAGTTAATTATACTTCCATTTAAGAAATTTAAGCTGTCTTTTTTAAAATCAAAAGGAGAGAGCTATCAGAAGGCTTTTCAATTCAATTGAAATCTTAAATCTAGAACTAAGATATCAATATTTAAAAACAATCTATAGTAGTACAACATAATGAAATACCCAGTGAAGCGGTTGGGAAATGGCAAGCGCGTATACAGTAATACGCGAACCCGGAGCTACGTGATTTTCAGATCTCGTTGTTTCGTCTTCGGTTTGAGAAGAAAAAAAATCGGTAAAATTGATGAAATTAGCAATGCGATTGAAGAAGTTGTTGATCTTTCCAACAAAATAAAGGTAAAAGTGGATAGTGATGTCGTGCAAGAACTGATGGATCTCCTCAATCAGGAGTTGACAATAGATGAGCTCATCGAAAATGCATAAAAAAGATCAGGACATTGAAAAACTTGAGTCTTTAGACCCAGATGTGACGGGATCACGCGGCTTTTCATTAACATATCCTTTGGGTTCTATGGGGCCAGAATTAATGGCAACTCTTTTCCAACCAAAATTCAAGAAGTGAAGCGTGAATGAAAGATGCAAATTAGAAAGCTTTTAAATATCAGAAGTTAGAGTAAACGGTGTGGCAATTTGGGGAGTGTGCTGATAGTGCGTGATTCAGTTGTGAAGTGACAGCCAACAGAAGTTATTCCGGAGAAGGTGCATTAGGTCAAAATGCATACCATTGCACTCGAGTAGATAAGCAACTTCCATTAAGATTGTATCGGCGATCGAAGTTAAGGTAGGATTGACTATTTAATATTAGGATCTAAGATATTATTGGAATTGAGTTTAGGCGAGTTAGTTATTGATAGTGTGGTCCGGGTTAAACTAATTCGGTATTATATATATCGTGTGTTTTGTCACACACATCGTAGATTCTCTCGCATATATTATTATTATCTAATCTGTTAGAGGTTTAAGTGGTAAAATCTTAATAAAGCCAAATTAAGATTATGGAATCTTCTAGTTCTTTCGTTAATCCTACAATGGAGGGTTAAAGGGTGCATTCTTGGAGGAAATGCCCAGAATTATATTGCTCTCGGCGTGTTAAGACCCTAATAAAACCAGTTCAAGATTTATGACCACCATAAATGTCTAAAGAGAATAAATCAGATGTCAAAAAATACTTCAAAAGAGGGGAAAAAAATTGAATTACAAGAGAAAAAGTTCGTTATATAGAAAATGCACTTCGCTGTAGGGAGGTTATTTTACGAAGAAAATCGTGAAATGGTTCCAGGAAAAAGTTCGCTCTATAGAAAAATTCGCTATATAGAGTTTATTTCACGAAGAAAATCGTGAAATGTTCTTGGTTCCAGGGAAAAGTTCGCTTTGTAGAAAAATTCGCTATTTAGAGGTTCGTTACATGGAGGTTCGACTGTATGTTAAGTTATACCCCGACTTACGCCGTTATCACTCAGTTCCACCCATCGCGTAAGTTCAGTCCAGAATTGGTTTGAAGGCAGCAAATGTTACTCAACTCCCATTGTAATCTAACTCGGACAAAAATATCAAATTTTACGTGATGAAGACATTGTTATTTCTTATGTTTCTATTTTTTAATCTAAAAAAAATGACGAGGAGTTGTTCATTCTGCACACTTCACTCGAATCATAACTCGGATCTGTTCGATCCAATCGCTTTCGTCACGCTTTGTTCTGTCAGATGTCCACAAACGATATTTTTTTGCCGTCCTTGACACTGAAAAAGATGGAATTGATTATTCCAGTCATGTCTGCTTCGTTTTTCGACCTAAATGTGTGATAAAAGAAGGGCGCGCCACCACACACACAACTTCCAGCAAGAAGCAGCGGAGGAAGGGAAGTGAAGAATCAGTTCCGAAAACATGAACACATAAAAACCACACTTACGAACTTGCTCTGAGTAATATCTTGTCAAAAAAGGTGTGTAACATTGTTTTGGTAACCTCGAAAACAAAGCAAAACATATGCTTAAAAAAATAGTCGTATTATTGTATTCCCATCCTAGATTCGAAATTTATTGTTCGAGACGTTTTTTATTATACTTTAAGAAATGTTGCTCAGCTTGGTGGAAATACTAAGCAAATGTTCAGCCCAAATACATGCATTTAGAGAAGAAATACACAAAAAATAAAGTAAAACTTAAAGTGAGACGGACAGACATAATAAATAAGATTATCGCGTTTTGTAGGTGCAGCAAAAGAAATGGTACTTAAAATTTTTTTAAAACTAAAACCTGCGTCAAAAATTTCAATAAATTGAAATTTTTAAAAATTAAAAAAAACATGCTTTTATAGTTACTAAAACAAAAATGTAAAAAGTATTAACCCCACAAGCGTTTTCGCTTTAGTGTTGTAACTTAATCTTTTAGTCGCCATATCTGGAATGAGTCACCAAATCTGTAAATGGGATCTGGAATGAGTCGCCAAATCTGGAAATGGGGTATCGTAAATCCTGATTAGGACAATGGAACAAAATTATTAAATTATTGTATTGTCATTAGTCCTTGACTAGTGTGCAAAATTTCTAATTCATCTGACCTTTTAAAGTGAGTAAAAATCGAGTTCAAAGATTCCGTTACATATAGGTGAAGCTAATAAAAGCGTGTTAAAAGCATTTTACTGAGTGAATTCAGAAGCATGAGACACTGACATTATTTTATACTTCCGGTAAAAGTTCTCTTTTTAAGGGATCACTCATTTTTCTATGCAATGTGCGACATAGTCGATCTTCGTTGACCATATCGTGGGGTTTCAGCGTAAGTTAGAGGTGTGGGATTCTCGAAATGATGAGACATTTTAGAATTCTTAATATGACTTTTATTAAGAATTTAACTTAAATTACTTATATATCGAACAAACTTATATTAAGTGAGAATAAACAAAACACGTAGCCTTAATTAACACAGATCGCGCAATTAGATCACTTATCAATATAATTATACTATATCCGCCTACTCTCACAATCTTAATAATATATTCGCATTCAGAATATAATCTTCCTACCTTGGTTTCTATGCATCGTCCAGTCCACTTCAGATATTTCTCTAAGTTGGCGTACAATGGTATGTACCTTGGATGAATGGCTAGATTTTCGTGATTCTTAGGTAAGCCGTCACTTTACACTTCTATCTTCTCTGAACTGAACTTTCTCTAAATTGCCATCACGCTCCCTAAAACTTCTGTCCTTTTAAAGGTTATCTTATTTGCATCTATCCTTCGTTTCACTTCTTGGATTTGGGTTGGAAAAGCCGTCAAAGAACACAGAGGTTATGTTAGAGAAAGGACGCGTGAGACGTCACAAATGTTTAGTATTCTTTGATAAGTCTTTCATTATAATTTTATCATACACATATATTATGCTAAATATTTTTATTATTTGATGTCTGAATTTTCTAGAAATGCAGGTGTTCTGATCCCGATGATGCACAGAGGGAATCACGGTTTTGAATCCTGATTCTAAAAGAATACTACTACAAGGAAACGAAGCTTCCAAATCCTCATACGGTGGACATTGAAAGTCAATTCAGACAATGGGGTACACAAGCGTTGAGTTTGGAGGTTCAAATCCCTCCCACAGACCAACAATTTTTTTTACTTTTAAAATAAAAAATTACGCCTCAGTGCTTTCGTCTAAGTCATTGATTCTCAACCACTGTGCCGGGACACTTTCGTGTTCCACCATTTTTTTTAATTATTAATTATACTCTGAGAAAAAAAAATCTGGAGCTAAAAACTAAAGGTATTCGGGGTATAATTAATTTATCCTTTCGTCCATAGATGGAAGTGTATTACAGATAAGTAAAATTCTTTTAAACTTCTTTTATTGTTAGTGAGCCGCCAAGTTTTGAAATTGGTAAAAGTGTACCGCAACGAAAAAAAGGTTTAAGCATCACTGGTCTACGCTTTATTTAACCGTCTGAGTGGAACATTCGTCTCTCGGACGGAGATGATTTGCTTTGATGCCTGTAAATAACGCTGTGGTGTGATTTTGTGGGTGGGCTGCCTTGACATCTTCAGTTGGATTCTACCCAGTGAGAGAATCACGGAGTAGAGCTTGGCGATTTTTTTCAACTCACGATAGGTGGGATTTTTCTTTTACTTAACACCGTCTATAAGTCGGATATTCCTATAGTTATTTTTACATGAATATAATTAATTTCCAATCAAATTTTATAAAAATACTAGTCACAATTCTTGTGATAAAAATATATGAATATAGTGTGCCTCATAAAGACTTAAATATTAAAAAGTCTTCTCCATTTCATGAGCGATAAGGACATTTAAAACAGTCCTTAAGGTATCCAACTAGGTTCGGAGATAAATTTTCAAAAATTGATTTTCTGAATAATTGTATAGTTTTAAAAACATAAATAGGCTTAAAAAGTCATAACTATTAAATAATTAACATGCATCGCCCTTTTTTTTGAAAAAAAAATATTTTTAGGAAAATTTAGCAAAAAAAAAATTTTAAGTTAAGAAAAACGTGATAAATAAAAGTAAATTACACATTATGCAATTTTAACGTCATTGATATACTTCTTGATCTATCTCTCTGAAGTGTCCCAAACCGCAGGATAAAAAATATTTTAAGAAATAAATATTGTATTAGCATTTAAATTTGATGGTCATGATTTTTCGTCAAAATTACTGCATGTTCTAAGATAAAAATGGCAGTAAAATGTGATTAAATGTAACTGTCTTAAAACCTGCAGTTTGTTACACTCTGAAGGGCCCATAGCATATATGTTATAAATTTCATTGCATTTGGTTGGATTATTTAGAAGATATCCCGTTTTTCGTGCACAAATTATCATAAAAAGTTCATTCTTCAAAAAACGAATTAAAAATATTTTATTAGTTAGATAAAGTAAATGCTATAAAAAGAACTTAAAAACTCTCTAGTTTTATGTATTAGTCCTTCTTCCTCAATAATGAATTACTTTTTTCTCTAATGACCCAAACAACACCAAACATCAAACATCTAAAATCACTTTTTCAACCTAGTCGGATACATTAAGGTTATAAAATTCAACAAAAAAAAATTGCGTACCCGTCTGTCAGAAAAATGTTTCTAAGAGCGGCAAAGAAATTGATTTTCCGACTAGAGGGTTAAATGCAACCCATGAAAGCATGTGTATGCCCATGAGCTCTGAGATGTCGACTTCGTCATATGACCATGATTCGAAATTTCTTGAAACGTTACCAATTACTTTCGTGCAGCTTATAACGTAATGCTAATTAAAACTAAACTAATACTTTGTTTTTAAATTACATCGTAGTGGACGTCGTACTACACACAATGGATTACAACCTGGCAATAATCCATTGTAATCCAGAATAGATTATTGCCTTTTTGATGATGAGGATGATGCCGTAGCAGTCACTTCCATTATTCAAACTTGTTTACCACATCATGAAAGATTTTTAATGTTTGAATTTAATGTTACATTTTTAACACCACGTGTTTTATTTCGAATTGAGTCTGTAATTTTCGATCGTTTGCTTTCTAAGCCTCTACTTTACTTTCAAACTACCACGGCTTTTGATTGGTGTTCAAAAATTAGGGTAAATGTTTTTAGTATAAAAGGATTATAACAATCAAAATAAACCGTTTGCTTTGAATTTGGTGACAATATAATATCTGAAAATTCAGAATTCTCTCTCTCTCTCTTTTCCGCTTAACAATCCACAATTTCGTGGATTGTTAAGCGTTTGACCAGATTTCCCTAAAACCCATCATACATTAAATTAGGCATGGTTGAAAATTCTCATGTTGGTGCAGCATGGAAGCCTGGAGAGTGAGATACTAACTCAAGTCTTATCCTCTTAAATTGGCAGTGGTTAAAAATTATGAAGACAGTTGCTAATATTCTAATCGTGTGGCTTCTTAGTGTGATATTAAAAATCAATCAATCAATGAATTAGAAGGTAAATTGATTGAATGAACATTCATTGATGTCATATTTTAGAGAAACTTGAGGGATTTATTAATTTTCATACACGGCCAAGTGACAAGTACGATATTTAATCTTGTACCTCTTCCTCTCCACACTTCCACAACACACCAAGGTGAAGATTTTGAGTCTACTCATTTAAGTTGTATCAGCCCCTCAACACGCCGGGTCCGTTGGCATCAAGATGATGCGATAAAAATAACTTGACCAAATGAGAATTTGGGGTAATAACTTTGTTACTCTATCCTTCATAATTCAATTAGTCAAATGTTAAATCTAGATTAACGTAACTGAGGTGTTCTTGTTCTTTGAGCATCATTCAAATTATGAAGCTCCTCATCGATATCCCAACATTGTGCTAAACGTTCGCGTTTTAAAACCCAAACCGTCTGACCGGGGAAAAAGGGGGATGGTTCAATACCCTTCCCCATTGTCCAACAAATTTTTAAGTTTAAGCATAGAGATTACGTCTTGGTGCTTTCATCACGTGTTTCTTAGAATATAATTCCCTCTTCTCACAAAAGAAGTTTGGGTACGATACAACGATGCATCTTTTTAAACCCTTTTTTTAAGGTTCCATACGTTCGGAACCGTGTTTTTAAAAAAACGCATAAAGGGAAATTTTAATGATTTTAGTGTAAAGATTAGAATACATGTATAAAATTTTTTTAAAGGACTTTTTTAAAAAAAAATTTTATTTAAATACAATTTCGGAAAAAAAAATAATTTAAAAAACCTTTTTTTAAAATGTTCTTTTTTGAAAATCTTCAAAAATAATATTTTGCCTGTATATAGCTCAGACTCTTACAGGGGCTAACATGTTTTTTAAAAAATTCCATTTTTTTCGGGTTAAAACCCCATTGAAATATTATCGGCTTTTTTTTCTTAAAGTTTCCCCTCTGTTGTCGTAAACATGGAAAAACCCATTCTAAATTATTTAAAAATTTGTTAGCCTTTTTGTACGGGTTGAGCTTAAAAAAATTATTATAATAAATTTTTAAAAGGGGGGGAAATATTTTAAAATTGGGCCATTCTATTTCTTTTTTTGCCAAAAATTTTCAAAATTTTTTTTTCCCAATTTTTCTTTCAAATTCTTTTTCTAATCTAAGTGAAAAAATTTATTAAATATATCCATTTATCCCTTTCAAAATCGGTTCCCCGGGAAAGTAATATTATAAAATGTTTTAAAAATTCAAAATTTGGCTTTGAACATAGCTGATTGTATATAGCTTCAAAACCCACAAAATACTAAATTATTTTCAAATTAAAATGTAAAAATTGGGATTATATTATACATTTTTAGTTATTTTCGTTTTTGTAAATTATGAAAATCTGAATTGGTTATTAGCATCTTATAAATGCTTTATTAGCTGTTTCTTCCTTGAATTTATACACACTAAAAAAAAAATATTCGTTTTCTACTGTTTGTTGATTATATTCAAAGGATATGTACATTCCACAAAAAATATACATTAACAATCAAACTTCCTTTTTCTGTGCAATAATTTTAAAATAATTATATTTTTTGCAATAAATATAACATTCCTAAATGATTAAATTTCCGAAACAAATACGATCTTGAAATTAGGAAATTTGGGGGGGAATTTAAAAAACAAAAAACTAAAAAAAACTTAGAATATATATAAATGTAGATAAAATGGATTAACCCGTAAACTGCTGAATATCTCTAAGAAATACATAAAATTTAAATTCAACAGTGTTGTTTCATTTATTGAGGTCTATATACCATTTGAATAATAATTTTTCTCTTCAAGAGGAAACAATACCATTCAAATCGCTTGTCAAAATAATCATCTTAATTGCTCTTTCCGAATATTTAGAGCATCAATAACAGAAGATGAATTCACTAATTAAGAAGAAAACAAATTAATAACATTGTTGCATTGTAAAAGAAAATACATCGCTATACCGTTCTTCTTTCCGATTGAGAATCCAAAGCGCGCCATAAATTGTTAACAGGGATTCCATTTGTCGCACTAATAAGCCATTTTCTTTGTTTAAGAATCATTCTTTAGAACGTTTCTGGTAGCAAACGAATCGGATATGGTCAAAGACAAACGGATGTTAACAGGATTGAATCGAATGCCATGTTCCATTGTCTTGTGTCATCCGTTGTGCCCTATTATTAGAATCGTCGTTGTGTCATTGTTTTGTTATGCGACAGTTCAATACTTCCCACAATTTTATTTTTCCACCTTTATCAAACGCACTTCTAAATGAGATCATGTTGTTAGATTTGAGATGTCGTTAGATCTTATTCTTAGCAAAACGCAGTCACGCGACTTAGTTCAGTGCATGAACAAATTAAGTTTCACAAGTGTTCAAAGTCTTAGTTTAAAAAAAAACACTTTTTTTTTTAATTTGAATAATGAGCCAAGTCTTTTTTAAATTCGAATATTGAATTAAGCCTTTTTTCAATTCGAATATTAAGTCTTTGAGTTCGAATTTCGAGTTAAGCCTTTTGAATTTCAAGCATTAAGTAAAGTTGCAGTTTTTTCTTTCAAAATTTTAATTATGTAGAAATTTTGTTCAACAGTGTATTAATACTTATTTTCCGTGTCAGATTTTCCTCTATGTAAAGAGTATTTAATTCTGTTAATGCAATTACAATTTTTAAATTTTTCAGTTTTTTTATTGAAGAAAATATATGGTTTGTGTCACACATTCACATTACGTTTTACTAAAATCAAAGGCATTTTATTTCTAAATTTCATGTTTATTTTTCAATAAAGCTAATTTTCTATTAAATAAAAATAAAATAGAAATATACCAAAGAGGAAGTAGTTATTCACAGAAAAAAACCAATTATCATAAACTTCATTTCTAGTAATAATAAAAATAATCGAGAGTTGAAATTTCTAAGAAATACAAATTTTAAAATTCTTTACATTGCAAATAGAGACTTACTAATTAAAATTCGAGCTTTCTGCTAAACATAATATTATTATCTATCCACTCACCTAAGCTATAAAAAAGCAGAAAATAAAATGTTGACTCTTGCTACTGAAAATGTATTTTTATTCGTTGTAACCATAAATGAAGACTCCAAGACAAATAAAAAAAAATTAAATACTGATATATGTGTGATTTGTCATAAAAGTTTTATACATTTACGCAATATATTTTAAATATAATTTTAATACATTTTTATTTTTTATATTTGGTTACTGATTTTTATTTTGTATGCTATGTAAAATTAACAGCTCAATACTTTTTAAGTAACTCATTAGAAGATTCTAAGAAAAGTTGAAGCTACCTCTTTTTATCCCATGAGATTAGAAAAAAATTTAACATTGTGAGACAAAAATTTTTAAATTTAGTTTAATTTTATATGGTTGAGCTATCCCACAAATAAATTCCGATTCGGAAAGCTCAGTATCAGGAAAGAACATTAAAATGTCATTAAATTTTGTTATTTTCGATTTTAAAAAGCAAGGAAAATCTCTTTCTTCCTAAATTTCTGACAAAATTGTATTGGGGATTGCATTTACATTATCTTGTAAGGAATGAGATATCTATGGTAAACGAAGTACAGTTAAAACGAAACTTTTTATGGTTGTTTAGAAATTAATTATACATCTTTGAAATTGCTCGAAGTGAAATTGAAGAACATAAAGTTTGTTGACAGTGGATCTCATATGGTTCAAGTGACAAAAATAATTACAAGATCAAAGAATAACGCAATTTTTCTGGAAAAAATAATAAAATTCCTAAATAAATAAATATTTTTTTATCTCAAGATAATGACAGGTGTAACTTAATCTCACAGGATTTAGAGATCTGTTCTAAGGTCTAAAATAGATTCAAATTATATTCTTTTTAGTTATTTTCTCTATTTTTATCGCAAGTCATTTTCGTCTTGAACTTCCAAAGGTTTTAAATTAGTTCAATTTGCAAGAATTTGAAAGACTTCCGATAGCTCTGGTGCAAATACTGGTGAAAAAGAAAGATATTTTGACAAAACTAATTAAAAATAACTTCACATGGGCAATATAGCGTAATAATGACAAACGGTTCTTATTATTTATGCATGTTCTTGAAGTCTGTACGCCATACATTTTTTCCAAAGAGATTTAGTTGAAATTATTTGACAATTGTTCCATAAAATAAAATTACAAACTATTGTGATAAAATCTGAGGTCAGAGAACATTTGATCCGCAAATTTCTAGACAACGTACATGACAAAATTTCAAGGTTCCTTATTTCTTAATTATTTCCTGATTCTATGACCCGCCAAGAACAACCTTATTAAAATATAGAATTTACACTGCCAATGTGTCTGAGTGGTAATTCCTTTCTTGCAGAGGGATTACTGTCTTTGATACACATGGGTGACGCACCTCCAGGATGCCCAAGAAATCTTTCTTTAATTTTAGTCTCTTCCTCTTTTTAAACACATCTCTCTCCTCCCTCCCTATTTTTAACTATATGTTCCGATCACGGATGTATGGTTTAAGCAATTATTCAACTGTGATACATTTGGTTTTTCACATACAAAACAAAACATCATATTTCATAGGATTTCATTCAGTATTGTAAATAGAAAATGGGAAAGGTGGTTAGCTGTAAAACAGATTAAACTCTACTTTTATGTAAGTTTAAAAGCTGGCCTCAGTCAGCAATGTTTATATTGATGCAACATCCATTTAAGTTTACAAAATCTCTATGATATTTTATCTTCAATATTCAAGTCATTTCAATCTCATTTCAAGTAAAGTGAATTAAAAATTATATTAGAAAATCAATGCATGTTTGACGCAGCTTAGCTATAAATATGATCTTTTCGAAGCCAACCAACTATATATAAAAAATTGTAATCTATAACCTCATCTTATAAGGCATGGCATGTTAGTTATAATGGTGCGTTAAGAAAACTTCAATTTTAAAATGCAGGTGAGTTAACAAAATAATAAAAAGTAGTTGAAAAACGTTTTAAACCAAAATTATACAATTTATTTTAGGAAAAGTTACATTTCTTCGAAAACCTTTTTTCTCTGTCAAATTAAATACAATCAAAAACTTTTCACTACCTCGAATTGCGATTTTAAAAAAGATAAACTAAGATATATACCTTACAAAGAGAAATATCTCATTGTCCATAAATAGCTATCATATCTCAGTTGTGTACTCAATGTACTAATTGAACAATTTCCAAACCTTTAGGGCTAAATCCATTTTTCATAATAGACGCAATGATAAAAAAAATAACTAGATCTTCTAAGTAGCTAAATAGATCGCATTCATTTTCAATCAGTAGCCTAC
Source organism: Trichonephila inaurata madagascariensis (assembly GCA_019973955.1). Lineage (NCBI taxonomy): Eukaryota > Metazoa > Arthropoda > Arachnida > Araneae > Nephilidae > Trichonephila > Trichonephila inaurata. The sequence continues at coordinate 14,746 of BMAV01000390.1, forward strand.
AAATTATATATTTTTTTTTTAAAAAAAAAATTAAAGTAGTTCTATCGGGAAGAGTCGAAGCCTAACTGAATTATCCTATTTGGGTCACACTTGTGGCGGTCCTCTCTCTCTAGTTATGGAAACCTGTTCTGAATTTGTGATGAGTTTTTTACAAAGGCTTGCTTCCGACGAAGTTCAAGGTCATTTTGGAAGGGATGGTGAGCACAGTTATCGTTTGGGTTTAATGAAGAAAATTTGAGTAGACACGCTGTAACATCGAGCGAAAAGATTATTCAAAACTTTTCAAGGAAAAGGTTAAGTGCAACCTACTAGCCTATTTGAAAGCTAGTCATATCTCTTGAGATTTGTAAAGATTTGGGTACTATATTCTTACTATCTTCTCCCCCTTCTATATTTAGCAAAGGGTAGAACTGTTGTTTTCAGAAAATAGAAATTGACAGATAGAGTTATCAACCGCAGGGCTTTTTCAATGTCCGGCCAGCGTTTAATATTTAAGAATGTAATTTATTCTACAGCTTGTTATGCTCAATAATTCTAACACACCGACTGTTAAAATTCTGTTCTGTTCTCTTTATAATTACAAAGGTTATTCATAATCCTTTTTTAAAAAGAATAATATTATTACCAAACTACTATTTTTTTTATTAATAAATAATTTTAAAGTAATAATGCACACTTCTAATACTTAAGCAGAAGAATTATTTCAATCTGTAATGCACCATGAAAATGTTTTCATATATTTTTGACATTTTGGATTTCGAATGTCTTAAAAATTATTTTTAAATGATGCAATTTGGTACATCGTTTACAGTCTCAGAGTTTTTTTTTTAAGTTGTCTAAAATAATTGTACTATAAGATACAGTCTGAAACATTCATAGCTTTAGAATTCTTAAAATTGTGTCTTGGCATTCCCAACACATTATTTCTATTAACCTTTACAAAATTCATGAAATACTTACTAGAACGGAAATTTTTAGTTACAAGTTAATTAGATATAAATGTCATTGCAGTGGCGTAACTGAGAAAATTGAGAAGTCAGGTTTGGGGCCCTAAACCAGATTTTACAACGGATTGCAAAACCATAACATTAGACTTTAAGCCCCTAGAATCCTGCCCCCACCCCCTCCTCGAGAGGAGAGGGTTGCAGGGGTGCACGTTACACCACTGTGTTATAGTTAATTAAGAAATCACAAATATACCATTAATCGAATGATCAGGATAAATTATGATTTCTTGTAGATAAAGCATTAAACTATAAAATTTTATAGCTTCCATGAGGGCAATTAGAGATGGACTTCGTAATTCTGAACAGATGTTGGAAGACGAGGGCTACGTTTGAATAAGTACTTCACTCTTCTGACTTCTGTATCAACCACCGGAGAACTTTTATGTAAAAAAAGGGAACTTCATTTATGCTGACTGATGTTTTTCAATGGAATCCAAATTAAACCAACCTGCTACTCTTGGTTTACATATCGACCTAAATTATTCGACTAATGAGTCTCTAAATGGACTAATGAGGGAGACAAATAGTTCCTGAAGGAAAAAGGTATCAAAATATTTCTTTTTTCAAATGTATTTAAAAATAAGAGCATCTTTATATTATAGTTTTATTTTATCTTTAATAACATTGCGGTATAAATTTATCGAAGTATATAGAATTCGTTGCCTTTAAGAGTAATATAGTTCGCAGTATCAAAAGTATTATCTGTTAAAGGTATGATTATACAGTGCTGATACCAGAATCCAAAATGGATTCATTATCTAACGATAATGGGAACGACCTGTTACAGAGGAGTTTATGGAACAATTAGTAAAGT
>BMAV01000391.1:0-76569 GCA_019973955.1 Trichonephila inaurata madagascariensis
GGGAGAGAACCCCAATTAAACCTTGTATTTAAGTCGGATCACCAACAGAACATTTATCTTAATTATAATAAAAAAAACGATTCATCTAACTTCCTATACCTAAATATTACCTTTTACAGATCTCCTTCCTACAGTGATTGAGAGATATCTTTAATGTCACTTTATATACGACGATTCCAACTTCTTTACAATGGACTTCTATTCCTTCCAAAGCTATCGGACTGCTAACTCTTGATCTGAAAGTTTCCCACACAAAACCATCTCTAAACTTGCGCCTATATCTTATCATCAAGTTCTATCCTTTTAAAGTATATCTCATTTACATGTTACATTAGTTTATCTTCTTGGTATTGGGTTGGAAAGGTTTTGCCATTAATCGTGGCCGTCAAAGAACATAGGAGTTATGTTAGCAGAAGGACGCGAGAGACGTCACAAGGTCACAACCATATTTCAACAGGATAATGCGCTACCACACGTGGCATGCATTATCCAAATGTTCTTCGTCAATCACCAGATTGAATTGCTTCCCTGTATGCCTCGCTCTCTGGATCTTTCGCCGATAGAGAACGTGTAGTCCATGATTGCTCAACGACTGACCCAGATTACACCCCCAGCTGCCATACCAGATAAACTTTGGCAACGTGTGGAAGCTGCTTGGTCTACTGTACCCAAGAACACATCCAAAGTCTCTTTGAATCAATGCCGAGGCGTGTTTCAGCGATGATCTCCAACAATGGCCCTATTCGGGCTACGGATTCTGGCGGAACCACACTTCAAAAGAAGTCTTTAAATTTAATCATTTGATACTTGGTCAACATGTTATCTACAAAATAAATTTATTTGTGCTATCTCTTGTCTTTCTTGGTGTTGCATTTACGGTGGCCAGCAGTGTATATATATATTTGTGATTTTTGTGTGTGTGTATATATAGCATAGTAGAAAAATAATTGTAGACAAATGTACACTACTGGCCATTGAAAGGAACATAATAAAATGATATTTATTGAACAACTATATTATTCTTGAAGTAACAAGTGATTAAATTTTCAAGAAATTTTTAGGAGAATAGATTCTGAGAAAAGAGTACAAAAAATAACCACCTCTGGAAATAATAACAGCGTTTATACTCCTGGGTTTTGAGTCAAACAGAGATTGGATGGCATGTACAGGTACAGATGCCCATGCAGCTTCAACACAATGTCACAACTCATCAACCGAAGTGACTAGCGTATGGTGAAGAGCCAGTTGCTCGGGAACAATGGAACAGACGTTTTCTATTTGCAAGATATCTGGTGAACGTGCAGGCCAAGGTGACAGCCAAACATTTTCCGTATCAAAGAAGGTCCGTACAATACCAGCAACATGCGGTCGTTCATTATCCTTCTGAAACATAAGGCGTTACAGCGCTCGAATAAAGGGTAGAACAACGGGTCGTAACACAACAGAAATTTAGCGTGCAATGCTCATATTACCGTCGATGCGAACAAAAGGTGAAAGGCACTTGTATCCAATAGCACCCCATACCCTCAAGCCACGTGATGGGCCAGTATGACGATGCGGAATGTACGCGGCCAATGTGCGTGTAACACGATGCCCCCAACAACAGATACGACCATCCTGATGATGTAAACAGACTCTGGATTCATCTGAAAAAATGACGTCTCGCCATTCGTGCACTCGGGTTCGTCGTTGATCACACCATTGAAGACGCTCCTGTCTGTGATGCAGCGTCATGGAAAGCCGCAGCCATGGTCACCTAGCTGAGTGTCCCTGCTGCTGCAAACTTCGTCAAAAGTTTGGGCTGACGCTGTTGTCTTGCAAACCACACCAATTCTGTACTCTTGGCTCGTGACTTAGCTCCACGATCCATTAAGGTCAAGCGGGTAACCTGCCTGTCTTCTCGGCTGCTATTGATAAGGCCGTTGAGGTCTAGCACTGTCTTTCGTATTACCGTCCTGAACCCATCGATTCCATATTCTACTAACAATCATTGGATCTCAGCCAACGTGCGCAGCAATACTGCGAAACGATAAATTGCAATCCCGTTACACTACAATTCAACCTTTAACAAATTCAGAAACGTACTGGTACACATTTCTGTTTCTTACATGAGGCATCACAACAACTTTTCACTAGGCAGCAATGTTCAAATGCAATTTGTGTATGAGACACTGGATTAACAATTTCGTCATTTAAACACATTGCATGCGTTCTCTAAATGTGCGCTAAAAAGCTATTCATTTGCATATCGCAGCACCTTTTTCCTGTCGTTTAAATTTCTCGTCTGCAGCATGTCGTCTTCATGGTGTAATAATCTTAATGGCCTGTATTGTAAATCCTACAAAGCAAAAATTGATGAAAATGAATTTAATAACCTATAAAAACCTACCAAAATATAAGTAGACGTATAAAAAGTCAATTGACCCCCCCAGGCGGAAAACTATTATCTTTTCAAAAGCTGTCACTGATTTAGAATAGTGAAATAGCGTTAAGCTTGCTTTACAGCATCTAACCTTTCTTTACAAAAGAAATTTTTGACACAATATTTGCAACAATAAAGTGAAGAAAAAAACTTTAAAAAGACAATGAAGTTAAGCCTTAAAAAAAGCACGAGTAAACTAAAGTACTTTTTAAAAGAAATAAACTGAAATAAACGACTGTTGAAAAATTGTACAATGTTTCATATATTCAAATAAACAATAAACCGATATGAAGATCATTACTTACCAGAATTATTAGAGATCTCGAAAAATAAAAATATAAGAAAGCCAATTTACTGCTTAAACACCAACCGCATAATGGTGTTACTAACTGCTAAGTGTGGGCCTATATAAATCTCAATTTAACTATGGCACCATCTACATGACTATATATATACATATATATATATATAAATGTCGCAGAGAAACGATGAAAAATTAGGATTTCATCAGATCCCTAAGGGAGAGGATCAATTCACGCAAGATGTTAAAATAATTCTCATTGAGGTCATTTCACTGATGTAAGTTAGTGTTTTGATCAAATTCCCAAACTATTTCAGTGAAATGATGAAATGAACATGTCAGCATTTGTTGAGCTCTGTTTTCACTTGTTACCACTCCCTTTACTCCCTTTTTCCTCTCCTCGTCCGTGAAAGGCAGCGCCGGGCTTCTGACGTGACGCACCGAAACAAAATGACCTAATTATCCTTTTTTTAAATTTTATTTAGTTATATTCTTTGCATTATTATCTTTCGGTTGATATATCACTTTTGTATGCCTAAAATTAGAAACTGGATAAAAATTAAATTGAAAAATGTAAGCAAACTAATTAGGAAACTCAACCACGCCCTATTTATAGATAAAAAAAAGCTTTTTGATAATAAAAAAAGCTGTTTTAAAAAGGGAAATTATAACTGAAATAAGGTGTTACAAATAAAGCAGGATATTTCTAGAAGTACTACATTAATCTATAATTTTCTTTAAAAATGTTTTAAATTCTACTTCAAATATCTTTTTATTATCTAATTATTTTTATTAATTAACTTCGAATAAATAATTTGTATTTCAATGAGTATTTGTTGTATTAATTACTCTACTTTTAATAATGCACCATATTTGCTAAATGAACACTTTTAAACTCTTGACAATATTATTTCATCATTTCACTGAAACAGGTTAAGGATTTCATCAAATCACTTACTTTCCTGAGACAAATCACCTTATAGAGTTCTTATGTTAACATCTTGCGTGAATTGATCCCTTAGGGATTTGATGAAATCCCTAATTTAATCATTTCCCTGCGACACATATATATGCAGAGAGAAATGATGTGTCTTTGAAAGAAACCGTACTAACTTTCAACCAGTCAAGTGTCATGGAAAATTCTAGAAACTCCGTCCATTCTTCTGATACGGCTTCAGGGATGAAAAGGGGGATTGAGTGGAGCACCCAAAATAATGGAGGGGGTAAGCATTTGTTACTTTGCTTGTATCTTTATACGTGTTTTGTTTGTATTTTTTTGTGTATGTGACTTTCAATAAAAATGAGGTGATGAAAAAAAATCTTTTTCATTTACCCAACTGTAACAAAGCGAAGGAAGCAATCTTTACAAAATAATCAATTTCCAAATTAAACCATAATATGTTAAAAATACTTCATTCTAAATTCAATGTATAGCTACATTTCAATTGCAGCTACAAAAGGCCTACGAAATATTCAACCTTAATGAACTTGTGGTTAACTTAATCATCTTTCTTTTTCACTGCAAAATAAAATTGGCAATTCATTCTCCCTAATGGTAAATCGTGTTTAAATAATTGAATGTACACATGCCTATTAGGACATCCTTCTAGAAAAAAATTACTCGACTTACTTCTTGTAGAAAAAGTTTCCTAAGCTATTGAAATATCTCCATCTTCTTCACGCGTAAAAATGTATTTTTCTTTTGGAATTCATGAATAAACAAAATCAGATTCAATAAAAGTAAAGTTATTCTCTCCTTTGAAACTAGTTTGTGACCACTTCATGTGTTTCTTCAGATGTTTCTCTGAGATATGAAGGTTGACAGTGGACACAAACTTGATTTTATATATTTAGGTATTCATGATCTTATATTGTATTGTTTTCCTACTCTTGCGACATTGATGATGAGTATTTTTTAATCTGGCTTCCAATCGCTTTAACTGCCATTCTTTTATTTTAAATGGTGTAGAAGTGAAGTTTTTGTTTTGCTTTAGAAACATTCTCGAAATTCCTAGATAATTAGCCCTAAATGGACGAGTATAAATGATCGGATCATAAAAGAAATTAAAAATGAGTCTTTTAGCTTTTTCCTATCCACAATTCTTTGAAAAGACCAGTCAATTTTCTAAGTAAAGATCCGGCCTATCTCAAAGTTGGAGCTGGATTCTCTTTTCTTCTTATAAAATTTGTTAGGGAATTACATTCTTAAGATACTTTGAATACCGACTTTAAAGAATAATACTCAGGCACGAACCCATGTTTTCAAAATACCTTACTAATTTAAATTACATTTGTCAAATTAATTTTATCATTTCTCTGCATGAAATTTCCCAGTTAATTAGTTTAAAATATCTTTAAAAAATGAATTATATATATATTAACAAAACCGTTGCTTTTATTTTACTTCAGTTTCTTTCTTTATCTCCTTATCAAATGCTACACAGTTTCATTCATTTTTGGGCCATTCCAATCATTTTACTCTTCAGTGTTTTGCAGATTTTGAAGTAAATAACGTTAAATTATCAACATTCAGAAAATTTAATTTCAAGACATTATGTTGTACATTTTGGAACATGTGTAAAGGAATATACGCAAAACAGATAATGAATCTATGAAAGCCATTGTTATTCATATGTATTATTCATGTACGTAATTTCATATTATTTATATATGTAGTTTAATATTATTCATATATGATATTTTTTATATATGATTTTCAAATTTTTTTGGCTGTTTTAGCATTTTCATTGAATGTGTGGTATATTTCTGAAAGCATGAAAGAAAATACATTAGTCTTTGAGTAATAATAAAATCCAATGAATTCACCCCCATGGGTATACTTGTGTAGAAAATGTCATATACTTACTAGAATGGGCAAAAATATAGATAGCAACAGATTAGAAAGGCAGACTTTATTCTGTAACCACTGAATCTTAATGTATCGGTAATTTATTTTCCAATATGTATAAAATTCCGTTTTTTCTGTATGATTATTAAAGTCTGTTTCAATTTCTTTTGTGGCAGTTTTCATGTGATTGTTTTTTTTATAATCAAACATTACCTCTACAGTAAATGTCGTTAGGAAAATTTCCAATGTATGTTACAATGGGCATAATTGAAAGTACAATTTTAGAAAAACATTCATCATGGAAATGAATTTTTAACCTTATGTATGACGTGACTGAGGTATTTCTGGGCACATATTTCTAGATAAAATTACTTATATTTCCTCTCCGTTATATTTCAGGTGTGACTAGAATTTCAGGAAAATTGTGTATGTAATGATATACATATATGTTAAATTCTCAACTGAAACATAGCTATCTAGAAAATAATACAAAATTCATAGAAAGTAAAGTGATATTCCAAAATCATTCTGACTTTTTATTATCTGATTATGCTGGTGAATTAAACGGTTTTGAGAAAATTAAATAAATAAATTAAGATTTATAAAACAGTATTTCAGTTGACAGATTTTATTAAGAGTTAGTATTTAGAAGATAAGAAGGGGTCTCAAATTGTATTTTTCGCACGTTTTTGTTACAAAGCAATTTCTTATTCATGAAAAGTTATTATAAATGTGTAACAAAAATCAATGTGAAAATACCTTCAGTGTAACTGGATTTTTCGAATCCCGCATGTGTTTATGGACAATAAAAAAATCATAACATTTCTTAAGAAAACATAGAAATACAGATCGTAGAATAAATTCAGCTTACGTTCTTATTTTATGATCTGGAAAAAATAAAATAAAAATTTTAAAAATTTGCCAATAGATAAAATTTTAGTGTTTCAAAATTAAAATAACTTTTAAGGAGTAAGAAATATGGACTCTCCAAAGTTTTAAAGGATCGTCAAATATTTTTTCAGAGCTTTTCAAGGTGATATAAAAAAACATAAAGGTAAAACCCATGTGTCATAAAATCCCTCAGTGTTACTAATTCACTTTAAAGTATAAAATTATTTGATGGGTAGTAAACATTCTGAATGATAGGTTCAACTTTATCATTTTTAACAAAACAGGAAAGGTTCAAATATTTCTACCTTGATACGTTAATAAAAAAAAAAGATATGCTGTACACACTCAAGGTAAAATTATAATGAATTCCCAGATGTATTTCGTAAAAAATTATTTCCAAATCCACAATTCACTTTGACCTTCATATTCTGTTGAAAAAATGCCCCGCTTTGTCGGTGTGTGTCTGATCGATGCAGTTCGTAAAGACTTAAATTGAGCTTCAAGAAATGCAATATATATGTAGTTCATTTTATGTAGTATTAGCAATTATTATTGTAACAAACATATTTTGTTCATTTCTAATCCCTATCCTCTTTGTTCCACATTTTAATTTCCCCATTCGACCAGTCTCCCGATTATGTATAAGATTTGGATACTGTAAGAAAAAATAAAAAAACAAAAATCATGAATTTCATATATAAATTTTATTTGCATATTGTACTTACATTGTAAATTCCATGACAAACACAATGCAATAAATATTAACATTGTGACGGACTTTATCACGCCTTCTCACTAATCCTCTCGGGGAATCTTTGGGGCCAGAGGGTATTATTTCACTCCAATCCTCTCAAGAAGAAACCGCGATATGCAGATTATATAGTGAATTGATATATAAGGAAGCTTTAGCATTCGCGAGTTAGTTGGATAGTAGCCGGATAGTTGAATAGAAGTCGGATAGAAGCTAGATAGTAGCCGGATGGTAGAATATTGGTCGGATAATAATAGAATGGGGAAGGATAATAGTAGAATACTAGAATACAAGAAGAAACAGAAAGCCGAGGTGCTGATCGCCGTGAGATATTGGTAAGAGATTAATTACAGAACGGACTTTAGCTCATTAAGGAATCTACAGAAGATAAAATTTCTGAGGTTAATTTCTCATAAAGATAGTGAGTAGGATTTCAGGCGCTATTTACTTAGAATTGATAATTACGTAGTATCACTCCTGATCATATCCCTCTAGTAAAACTTGTATTGCGTTGATCAATATATAAGACAATAATAAATTAGATTTATTATGGAGAATTTGAGTGATCAATCATTTATTCCTACAAATCTAGGTCGCGTAGATGCGGAGATGATACCCCCGGGCCGCGGGGTATCACAACATGTTTTGGCCAGGAAGTTCCTGGTGTAATGCACTTCAAGTTTGAGTTTTTCTATCTCTTTTTGAGCCCCATTATTCATACTTATCTGCCTTGGGTTGTTCTGACATATGGTTTCGTCTTTGGTGGATAGGAGCATATTAATTTTGTTACTGACGTATTACTGGTTAATAGTTATACTGAGTTTTGTTACTATGTTGCTGACATATTTTTTTCTCTCCTCAATGTTCTATATCTCTCCGCAAGTTACTTTCTAATGTCTTCTTTTTAAAACAATGTGTTTTGAAAGTCGTGTGTACATTGATTAATCAGTATTTAAAAACATCAATTCTAACTACACCAATCATATTATACACTAAATACCATCTATATGTTCCACATTTGCATGTAAAAATGGCAGCTAGATTATCCATTGTTTTTTATTCCTTCTTTCGTTTGATTATGGAACAAAATTACTTTTTTTTACTTTTTTCTTGTATAACTTTTCTATTGTGATGAAAAATAGGTAGAAAAATCATACTTTTATTTTTTCGGCATATATTTCACTAGGGTAGCTTCAGTTCTAAAATATTTAATAATCAGAAATTTCTACATCATATATGTGATATTACTCATCGTTTTCATTCAATTCATCACCTTTCTTTTCCTCAGACTGACCACTCATCTTTTGTATAAGCTTTGTGGTCAAGTTATCCTAGTGGTCATGTCACATTTTTGTGGCTGGCGGTTATGATTTCGATCCTTGTGCCGCTAAAGACCTGCCATGTAGAGTAGGCCGATTGATGTGGTGGGGAAATTAGGAAGATTTATGATTCTCCATGTTATATTGCACTATAAAAATCTCAAAATACATTCAGCATATTGTGCAATAAGGTTTGAATTGACAGCTTAGGTTTAAATTAGTAAATATTCAATATTTTTCACATCACATGGTCAAGGTCTGCAAGAATGATTGGTCACACATATCGCACATAGTAATCCCGTGTAACAGAACAATTGGAGAGGAATAAGCGCAGACATGAGTTAATAAGGACCTCATTTTTTTACATTATGGTACATTACTACGATTTACTGACCCTTCATTAAAAATATTAAATTGTGGTTTTACATGCATTTTTATGCATAATAATAATATGTGAATCGATCAAACAGGTAATATGTCATTATTTTTCCTTGGTGAACTAAAAATTATTTATGACTCTGAAAACTTTACAGGTTAAAGGAATGCATGTTTTTGAAGGTTACATAGATTCAAAAATCAAAATTGAAACTTGTGGAAAATATCAAAAGAGCAACACAGGGTAGAAAGATAATCGTTTTATTTCCCAGCATTATTTCAGCGTATCTTAATGGTTAAATAAATTGTGATAGTATTAATTTGTTCTGAAGTTTTATTCTTCAGTTATTTTTTCAGCACTTCGCAATTTCATTAAGAATTATATCTAACTTAATAAAAATAATTTTTACGTGTGGGGGTTTACCTTATATTTTCTGTGTGTCTAGTTTTAAAATTTATATGTTCATTTTGCGATTAGTATTCTAATATTTGGTTGGATTCTCAGTTCCTTAATAAATTTAAATTTGCAGCTTAATGTAACGATATTAACGGAAGAAAGGAAATTACGTGTAGTTAATGATATTAACCAGTTGATTAATTAAATATATAAATGTAATTAATTTCTGAAATATAGTTTTTCTTCATTTCTACTTTTGATATTTTTAAGAATTGGTTAGAAAACAATTTAAATGACTTATTTTCCGAATCCATTCCTATTTCCAGAGATTTAAGGAAGAACAATTGTTCGGGGATTATATACTTCATTACTTAAAGCAGACTATTCATGATAACTTTATCACCTTTAATACAGTATGATAAATTGATTAGGTAATTTAAAATTATATTCTTGTTTATAATTTCTTTTCATCTTTATAATTTCAAAATTTTCACTTTTATTTTTTATTTTAACAAGTTTTTGTTTAGCCTCATAGCATGACTTTATTAAACAATCAATCGATCTCACTATCACAATAAATGCTAATAAAAAAAACGCTGTTGGGACCATCTTAGCTTGGTCTTATTGGTAGTTCAATGTCTTTTTGAAGACTGGCAAATCAAGCTTAATTTTATTTAAATGACTAATTTATTGTAAAAACAATGATTGTCTGAAATCATACTTGCTAATTTCGAATTAGGGCAAACAACATAGAATTTAGTGAAAATAATATATTTAACCTTTCAAGAACTTCTTCGGTCTGTTTTGAAAGTAATGGGAAGCATAACAAATGGAAGTGATGTTCTTATAAAGTATGTTTTCATAAAAATTTATAGCAATGATCTCTCAGATTGAGTGCTTATTAACATTACACTCTGAAGTAACATGATGACTATTGGCAGCAGACCTCATAATCTTGAACCACGATTCAAATGAAGCTCTAGTAAGGCTTTGGGCTCTAATAAACCTTTCTAAAAACTTCCACTCTATGTCAACGTGAGAACTTTGAGCTTTAACAGATTTAACCAGCATCGTTTCCTCCTCACGGATGAGTGGCTACGGTAGCCTAGTGGTTAAGTTAACGGATTCATGTCAGGCGTGTCATGAGTTCGAACCTGACACTAGCCCTAGTGCAGTTATTATGTCGATTTAAACGTCTCCTCATCTGCAGTTAAGAGAGGCTGCTGTTGCTGCGCTTGACCAAGGTTAAATAAGGTTCGTTGCTACCATGGTTTATTAGTACGTATAAATTAAACCTCATCTCTATACAGATTTTGGGAATTGAAATTCTCATTTATTCATCTGTATAAATTAAAAGGTATAGAGATTTGAATTGAATTACTTCACATCTGAGTATAATTTTAGTCTAGAGATTTGAATTGAATATACTTCACAATCTGAGTATAATTTTAGTCTAGAGATTTGAATTGAATTACTTCACATCTGAGAGTATAATTTTAGTCTATTGATTTAATACATTTGCGATCATTCATGCAATAACGAAACAAAATATCAAATAACGGTATTAAAAAACACTTTCATTTAACATAGAATACATTTAATATTTACTGTAATACTTTCAATTAGGGATTGCAATATCGAACCAAAAGTTCACACACACAATACCGGTATTCGATTTTTTTTGGATCTTAATACCGGGATACCGGTTTGAATACCGATATTAGAAATTTTAGGAAAAGAAAGAAAATACTGGTGTTTCTTTGTTTTATTTGCAGTTTTATTAGAGATTATAATTATCACACACACACACACAAATAATTAATTTGTAATTTTTAAATTATAACAGTATATAAAGAAACACAAAAAAGTAAAGGAACATATAATTTATTTAAATCACAAAAAAAGTGTAAGTATCACTATTCAGACTGTGGTACTATTACAAATTTTTCAAATGTAATCTTAAAAAAAGAATGCATTAATTGTTCTGTCACTAAGCCTTGATCGTAATTATGTGCACAAATTGCCGGCTGTCGATAACGCTCTTTCGGCATCTACGCTAGATGGTAGTATTGTTAGCAATACGCGATATATACTTTTTCCCAAGTATTTTCCTCTATATTTGTCATCTCCAAATAAATCGATTTCTCGTCGGATGGTTTTGGATATAGCTGATTTATGTACTGTATTTTGTTCAGTTGAAATTTTTTTACTTATCGCGGATTCAAATTTTTGTTCAAGAGACAATTCCTTTTCACTCTCGACATTAGTGTCATAATCATCTTCGATAACTGTACCCAATTCTTCTGAATGCGGATAAGGTTTGTGGCTAAAAGATTGTAAGAAAATTTACTATAAACTTGATAAAATTTAAATTGGTTTGTCTCTTTTCTTTTTCATTTTTATTTTTTAACTCATGATGATATGTAAGTACAAGTAGGATATGAAAGTACACAACACAATGTGGATAACAAACTCCAAAATTTAAAAAAATACATCGAAATATTGCGCACTTTCTTCACAACTCAACAACTTTGTTTTCCCACATACGAATATCGGACTACGAATCCTGCGCGTGTGCAGTATCGCTCTGAGCTGTAATATAATAGTTTTGGTCCGCCTCCTTGGAGAATTCACATATTTTATACTTCTTTTAAATGTACGATGTAACTTTATATTCACAGTGCCTGTTAAGGAGACATAAAAACAATATAGTGGAGACGATTTAAAAAAAAAATTCTAGTAAATAAAGGAAAACCGGTATTTAAATTTGTGAATACCGGTATTACAAAATTGTACAAATGGCTCAAAATACCGGTATTCGGTATCCCGGTATTCGGTATCCTGGTATCCCGGTTTTGCAATCCCTACTTTCTATGTAATAGGTTTACTAATCCAAGCTTTAGTAATAATTTTATTCTCAGACATTTTGATACATAGTTCATTTTTGGAGATTTTTTATTTAAACAATTCCTTTCTTTTAGTAGTTCATAGTATTAACTATTTATCGAGCATACATTATTTATTACCTCCAAGTTTATTATTAATTTTGAAACTTTTTACAAAAAATTGATCTTCGAAGTGTTGGGTAAAATAGCTCAGATGGTTTGAAAACCCTTGAACAAGAATACAGAGAGCAGAAAAATTTTAACTTAAATCTTTTGCGTCTTCTTTGGATCTCGTAAACAAAACACTTCCTATGTGTATATAAATGCAAATCAAACCTAAAAAACTCTCCAAATAATACTGAATAAATTCAAAAATATAATAGCTTTCCAAATAATGAGAAGAATTTATGTATAGCAGTTAAAACCCTAAGACAAGTATTTTCTAAAATTTTATTTATTTTTTTATTTGCCTTGAATTATTTATATGACTTCATCTTCTAAGAAAATTTTCTAAATTTACAACAATAACTTTATATTTTAAAGCTCCCCCATGATTAAAATAGAAGAAAATATCCATAAATCTAGAAATACACATTTTTGATGAAAATTTTGTAAATAATATAAACGAACTAATATTTCTATTTTTAAATACTCATTTAAAGTAATATTCAGATATTTTATTCTTGTTTGAGCTTGATCTATAACAATAGAAACTAATAGTGCATTTAAAATACTTAATATTTAGTAAAACACAATAAATATGTATTACATGTATTTCTGATGAATAAATAACAATTTTATTTTATATTCCTTATATAAATGTTAATTAAGTACTTATGTATTTTAAAGTTTTATTCATCCACAAATAATTCATTCAGCATTGTATTACAACGCGTTGCAGTCAAAAATTATTGACTCGTTAAATGAATTTTAAAATATCAATAGAGAATATTTATGAGTTTTCTTGAAAAATTATTTCAATACACACTTTCAGTCTTGAAGTGAGAAATATTTGAGTCTATTTGAAGAAAAATGACTTGAAAAGGATATGTGTAATTTTTAGTACCTTTTAGTAATATTTTCTTCCATTAACCACGAATTTCATTCAGTTTCATCTTTCTGTAAAAGAAACGAAGGTTAATTAAATTCTGAAAAAAAAACTTTATTTATAACTGCTCTATTGTTAAGCTTTTTTGATTCTAGTGATACTGTGTACAATGTTATTAAATTCATTTCAATTTTATTTTCTATCTGTTCAAGTAAAATTGTTACCTTTTTAAGATGGGTTTTAAAATATAATTCCAATCCCCTATTGCAGTAATGTTAAAAATAATTTAAAACATTTTTAATACGTGTTTAAGTATATTTTTGGAATCTCATCCTATTAGATTTAGAAAAATCATTCGCAGTGTTTCATAATTAAATATTTTAATTGACAGCAAAAACTTAAGACATGAAATATTTTATTAATTCCCTTTTTTCGTTTTATTAAAAAAATGGTCCTCATTATACATAATGAAATATGTGAAACTAACCCATTTATATGTTAATTTTCAAAAGAGCGCCATTGATATGAAATAACAAAACGTCTACAGACTTTGTACCAGAATAATATTTAATACTAAGCAAAGTTCTGCATTTACTTGGTTACACTTACCACAGCTTTGAAAAGAAGAAGAGAGACGTTGCAAATCAATCTTCTGAGCTAAATAACAGCAAATACGATTATAATTGGGTTTTGTTTTAGAACCATTGTTTTTTTTTAAATAAAACTATTCATTAAAATCGCATTGATAACAGTATTTTAGATATGTGTTAGAATCATATTAGAGATTGATTTGTATGTTATAAAACAGAAAAAACTAAAGATAAATTTGAATAAAGTTAACAATAAGCATTTCATTTTTCTAATACAATTTTAAAAATGTGTTACCATATAATTACAGCCATAGCATGAAATTTTAACCTTTTGAAGAATGAATAGAATTCTGGCTGGTGCGATTAAACAGCCATTTTCAAAACAAAGTTAAAATATAAATTTACATTTTTTCTTATATTTATAATCAATTTCTTAAGGACATCTATAATCATAAATAATACCTAATGTGTCAAACTATGTGTATTAAGTCACCCATCCGGCATAGTTGTTAGCAACACTCACTGCTGTGCCTTAGGGCCTGGGTTCGAGTCCCGGAGAAGGTATGAATGTTTGTAAATGTATGTGCTTTTGAAGCATGGGAGTACTCTAAATAGCCGTCGAGCCTCAAGCCCTATTGTGAGGTTGGTAGAAGGGGAAAAGAGGAGTGAGGGCCCTGGTCCCTCCTAAGGCATTTTCCCTCAAAATCGGGTGGAACCAAGACAAAACGTTCTGTTACCTGAATGGTGCTTGAAGCTACCTCTAACAACAGGCGTACATCTAGCCTTTTGCAGCGATGAATTTCGTGGACCTCGATCTGACATCGTCACACAAGTGACATTAGTAACAATAACATGTTCGTTAAAATGTTTTAATTATTTATTATAGTGTTATAAGAGTTAAAGAGAGAAAACAAATCGTAAAATATTATTTGAAAAGTCATAGAAGGTTTGTGTGTGTGTAGGCGTGAACAATTTCAATTTGGTATTTGAATCGAAATTCTTTTAACTTTTATGCTAATAAGTACCACTTATATAGAGATAGATAGAAGATAATATATTTTATAAAATGTTTATATATATGTAAGAATATTCGATGTTATTTTAAAAGTACCACCTCTTAAAAGTCATAAAGTGTTGACATTCCTCATATAAAGAAAATTGTACTCTGTCTTTTCAATTAATATTTTAAATGAATTAATTTTAATTTCCAATATTCATAGTTAATCCTATCGATACTTCCTTCAATACTTTCCAAAATGTAACTCATTTCACTGAAATCATCTATGATTTTGAACGAATCCTAAGATTTTATCGTTTCAGCTTACGTCATCAGTAATCTCTGGAATTTTCTCGACATACCGTTGCCTAAGGGATTTTGACTCATTTATATGCGTGATTGATCAGATTCTTGAAAATAATTGGACGCAACGTATTTAAGAATGCATTATCCTGCTTAAGCTGCTATTGAAATTGGAACTTGAGTATTTTCAATTCTGTTTAGGTATGAGAATAAACTGCCGAATATCTTACGCAAGCTTGCTTTAATTTAGAAAACTTTTGAAACGATGCATGCAATATCTTGTTCATGATTTTAAGAGCCTGCAATGAAAACGATATTGTTTAGTTTCTGGTAATCTTTTTAAATCAGTTTATTTAACTCGAAACAATTAACAACTGAGAATCACAAAAATCCCTTGTACACAAAAGATCTTTTATATTATAACTAGGAACTATATTCTTAAAAATTTAACTTAACATATATACACAAACACACACGCATATATATAACTTATTTTCTATGTATACTCCCAAGTATATATTGAAATCCATACCTGACATATATGTAAATACGTCAGGTGGTTTGGAAAATAAAATTTAAATTTTAAGGCATAATGAATAAAAATAGAACTCACTCTAAAATTCCTACACATTATAGAATGTGTAGGAATTTTAGAGTGAGTCCGGCTATTTAAAGTCGGAGTGCACCAAGTTCTATGCAGAGAATTATCAAATACGGTTAATGTGATTAATATGGTTAAATATGGTTAGCTAAATGTAGTTTTCTACTTTTAGAAGTTTAACAAGGCTTTTAAAAATTAATACGTTTTCTTTACTTGTTACAGATTTATACCTCTACAATTTATTCCTGTTATGTGTAATATGTAGAATTAAATATACATAGAACTCATTATAATAAAACAAATGTTAAGACAAAATAAAATAATCGAGAAGAACAAGTAACAGTGCATATTGGATAACAGCTTGAAGTTAAATGCACGAATAAGAAAATCCCTGATAAAACACGAAAACAAGCTCCATCAAGCTTTACCATTCATAAGATATTTTATAAAAAACAAAATTATGAGAGAGTAAAAAATATGAAAACTTATAGTAGTAACAAAGGTAGAAACAAAAATGGTAATTTAGTTTAAAATGCAAGGTCCTGTTTAATTACGTTTAAAAAGTGAAACCATGAATGTTTATAAAGAGTTCTAAAAAATAAGAGAAAAAATTAAATATGAAATATGATATTAACATACATATTAGTAAAATAAAGGAAAAACCAGCGAAAGCATCAGTCTTCGAATATTAAATGAATTGAAAAAAACTTATAAAAAGAAAACGCTTTTTGATTATTTTCTTTAGTTGAAATAATATATTTTATAATTATATTAATTTTTAAGGTATATATATTAATTTTTTCTAAGCAACATCAGTTTTTTTACAGGTTTAGCCATTTTCTATAAAAAGTTCTATAAAAAGCAACCTACATTATCTATATCAAATCTCTCATCAAGATCATAGAAAGAAACTATTGAACGTCTTTCAATTATTGTATATTTGTTTAAAATTTTGACAGTTATTATTCTCAATTTAAATGCTTCACTTTAGAAAGACATCAAATTGAAATACGTTTCTAAAATGTGAGAATATAAGCAAATTTACGTTTCTGAAAGTGACAATAGAAATAAATTTATATTTCTGAAAAGTGAAAAGGCAAACTAATTTATGTCTCTATAAAGTGACAATAACACACACAGAGAAAAATATACACGAAAGGGGGATTGTTTCATTTCCCCCTGCCAGAGGGTGCGGTGACCAGGCATGACGTAATGAGTACGTAACATCCCACCCACGTTGAAAAAATAAATTTCAACTAAACATCAATATAAGAGTGGACTGTGTTACAAATTATCAATTAACACAAATTGTTACAATATTCAATGCTAAATTATCCAAATTATGCACAAATATCAAAATATCAGATACAAATACAACAAATATCAAAATAACAAGCAGAAAAAAAACAACAATTATGCAAAAGATTTTAAACTTGCTACTGGCAGAATTGCGATGCTATTGATAGACCTTTTCAAACTGTTATCCTTTATTTTACTTTAACAACACGTATCAGACCATCAAACCAAGTATAACTTCCATGATTCTGCCTAAGCTCCATTTGTACGTAGACAAATTATCTTCCTTTATTAACACTAAAATTCCTATTTTAACATTATTTTGTTTAAACAACCATTTAGTTCTTTGTAGTATATTAAGAAAGATAATCTGGATGCCATTTGACCTAAATAATTTGTACCATTTTTGTCAACCGTTGCCACTTATCCACACAATCTATTTATCTCTAAATCAATCAAATTAGGCTCGGGAATAGCATTTAAAGGTCCTCCAATTAAGAAATGGCCCGGTGTGAAGACTTCACAGTCATCCGGGATCATTAGACAACAGACAGATAGGGCGCGAGTTTAAAATTGCCTCTCCTTGGTTCATATGACAGTACTAAATTCCTCAAATGTTAGCTTGGCATCTCGAACAACTCTTTTAAAATGATATTTAAAAGACTTGACTCCCGCTTCCCACAGTCCTCCGAAAGTTAGGTGCTCTGGGAGGAGAAAAGTTCCAATTATAATATTTCTAAAGCATAATATGCCACCAACTGTTCATTTGGATTACATACCAACTGGTACAAACTTTGTAGCTCTCTCTGAGCCCCAAAAAACGTTTTAGCATTGTCTGTGAAAAGTGTTTTGCTATTTCCACACCGAGGAAAGATTCTTTTTATCGTGGCTATAAAGGCACCAGTCGTTAAATCAAAATAAGTGGCTCTGGTAACAAAACAAACAAAAATGATGATACACACCTTTTCGCTGACCCTTATATTTAGTATAGAATGGTTCTAAAAATCGATCTCACATCAATTAAATACAAACCCTGTTATACACGTTCATTTGGAAGTGAACCCATCAAATGCTCGCAAAGTTCAGGTTTAGATTTGAAACAAGAACGCATTCGTGTGTAATTTTACGAGCTTGAGATCTTCCATTTAGAATCCAGAGTTTCTGCCGAACAAAGAATAAAATGCAAGTTTTTTTTAACAGTACAACATAATTAATTTCGAAATTTTATGTGTATGAGGTAACAATTGGAAATTTCGAGTTAAATGACATATCTGAATTACCAATCTTCCCCCAACTCTGAGAAGACCTTTTCCATCCAAGAAAATATTTAAAAATTTTACTTGCTTGTTTTAGGAATTTTTACCTGCAACCAAACATTTAATTTCTTTTATAAAAACTCTCCTGATGTACTTTTTTAACTAAAGCATTTGTAGCTCCTTACAGTTCTTGATTTGTGAGAACTCCAGACTGTTTAGAGGCAGTCTACTAAAAATTAAAGTAGAACCTGAAAATATAACTTACAATTCGAACGAGTTAAGTAAAACTATTTGTAATATTTAAACAATTATCAAGGAATAAAGATGAGCCTGTATGGGTGACAAAGGTTGTCACCCATACACTATACAATGTCCCTATACAATGTCAGGGTTTTTAAGTTCTTCGAAAAGTTGTTCTTTCTGTGAAATGACTGAATCTGAGTTCAAAGTTTTGCCCTTCAGAAAGGAAGGAGCTATTCACCAAAGTTCGTTTTGAAGCTGTAACTTAGTTGCACCTCTTGAAATCAAATCTGCCGGGTTGTCTTTTGTTTTTACATGGTACAAAAAAAGGTTTGAGTCAACTCTTGAATTAAAAACATACGATTTGTTACAAAGACTTTCAGAAGGTGTGGATGCGTTTGGATTCAATCCAAAATAACTTTCGAGTCCGAAAAGAGATGAGCTTCGTCAAATTTTTAATCTATAAATTTAACGATTTTTTGACAAATTTCGACAACAATGTCACAGCAAGCAGTTCGAGCCTAGATATTGACAAAGTCTCGAGTGGGGCAATGTGAGTCTTGCTGCAAAGTAATCTTATCTGAGTTTCGTTTGCGGTCTCAGATTTTACGTATAGGCATACGCCATAAGCTTGGGCTGATACATCTGCAAATCAATAAGTTGAACTGCAACAGAATTCTTCAGTAAAGTGCACCGAGGAATTTCCATGTCCTTCAATCGATGTAGTACAGCCACGTATCTCTGGAAAATTTCGATTTCTTGATGAGGCAAGTTTTAATCCAAGTCAATTTTTAATAGCCAAATTTTTTGCATCATCATTTTGGCTTTACTAATTATTGATTGAAGCAGTCCTAGTGGATCGTACAATTTCGAGATAAATGACAAGGCGGTTCTTTTAGTAATAGTCACTGGAACCTCTTGCAAATTCATCTGAAACATGAAGGTGTCTTCTCTAGGTCTCCACAACAATCCAATGGCTTTACTAATTCATGTTTTCATTGAATAGATACTCTTTGTTTTCAGTGGGCACGTCTTTCAACAATTCTTCACAGTTGGCGCTCCACTTGTAAAGATGAAAACAGCCCTCTTTCATCAAACCAATTAGTTGTCGATGTATCTTTTTAGCAGTAGTGATGTCGTCTGCTCCTGATTAAATGCCATCCATGTAGATGCTATTTTGGATTACTGGAGTGGCAAGCGGGTACTTGTTCTTCCCTTCATGGGATAGTTGTAGAAGGCATCTAGTAGCTAAATATGGAGCTGGTTTGGTCTCATACGTACCACATTCAAGCGATTAGACTCGATATCTTTTCAGCGATGATCTCCATAAAATTCTGAGAAAATCTTGTTGATGCTCCTGTACCTTTATTTATCGAAACATCTTCTTTATGTCATTCGAAAAAGTCACGACATATTTTCTAAATCTTAAAAGAATATCGAACAAATCAGGTTGAACAGTGCCTCCTTTAAGCAAAATGTCATTCAAAGAGTTTCTGTTTCCTCAAAGAGTTTTGTGCATGACGTATCAAACATGACTCTTAGCTCAGTCATTTTGCTCTCAGGGTAAATCACAGCATGGTGAGGAATGTAATAATGTAATCCTGGCTCCTAACTACTCACTGCATGTAATGCAAATCCTCATATTCTTGTAGAAATTTGACATCTTTGTATCAGGTTCTCTGACAAATCGCCGTCTTTCCAACCTTTTTAATCTTCGAATAGCTGTAGGCTTAGACTGCCCCAGTTCAATGTCATTGTCTTTCATTGGCATCTCGACGCAAAAACATCCGTTAGTGTCTCTAATCATAGTTTTCAAAAAATATTCATCGCATTTCTTAAGTTCGTCACTAACAAAATTAGTGGGTACAATTTCTTCTACTTTCCAGAACTATTTTAAAGTATCTTTTATACTTTCAAAGTCTCTTGTGATCAAACCGAAATGCAATGAGCCATTTCAGAACCCCGAGGTGTTACTACTACTTATACAGCCAAATTTAGTATTTTGTAAAATCATATTACCATTATCTAATTTGTATTTGCCATCTTTCAAAATATCAAAGAAAATACCTGCTAATAATAAGGAATCGATAGACTTACCTATATTAAAAGTGGGGTCTGCTATTGCACAACCTATGGAAACACAATATGTGAAATATCAAAGGAATTAACAGGTATAGTATTTGTAATTTTGGATACAACATGAAAATCCACAACACGTGTATATGATCCAGAATCATTTCAAAAATTACCCCTTTTTATCTTTTATTTTATATTAACATTCGAATCACCCAAACCAGAGATCGACATATCAGTTTTTAATTTACGCACATTCAAGAAATCTGCCATGCTCGACCTCAATAGCGCAACTTGCGACCCGCTGTCTGCGAGAACGCGTAAGAGAACTTTTTTCCCCAACAGAATTTTTAACATAAATAAAACAAGTCGATAAAATAATATCAATTTTATGTTTCTTGAAAGCGGAAACACTCATGTTCTTTCCCGAAACCTGACATTGAACAATGTTGTTTTGAACACTCGGAAAATTAAAAGAATTAAAAGAAAATTAAAAATTATCAGTTTTATTTTGCTTATTTTTATGCCAGAATTTTGAAAACAAATCTGTTCGAATCCGTCATCTTGGGGCCTGGTGTGTGGTTGGGATGACTCAAATTGTTGCATTTCCTGAATTTTTTTCATTAACAAAATGTTGCAACTGATTGTGGTTCTTTTTGCAAAAACAAATATTCTTAGATTTGTATTGTGATACCCTATGGATTGGTTTCAAGCATTTTAAACATAAATTCAAAAATTTGACAGATCTCTCTCTAACAGGCATGTTTTAAAATTTATCACAATTATACAGGTCATGGTTCAAGAAACAATATTTGCCAATATTTGCCAACAATTCTTTGTCAATATTTGCATCTGTATGCAACATGAAGTATTTGAGACGTGGAGTCTTTAAAATTGTGTTTATCTTTTGTCTCTGCGGGTGGCAGGTTTTCTAAAAATAAACAACGCTTACATAAAAATGCCAAAAAATCATCCCACTTAGTAATGTATGTACTCTCCAATGTCATTTCGAAAAGACGCTTTGTCTCTGTATCCAAAACCTGCATAACTAATTGCATTAACAACAATTCAGAGAATGAATTATGCTCAATTTTTAGTAACTTTAATGCTCTCAAATGTTTAGTACAAGTGTCAACCAAATGTCTTAAATCAACATGTGAATCAACTTTAAATGTTTCATATTTTAACATCAACAAAGCGTTTATCTGTTTGTTTATAATTAATATTTAGTTCTCAAATCTCTTCTCTAGAGCCAGAAACAACGAATCGTATGTGTCATCCACTGTCTGGACTTATTTTTGTAATCCCCATTAAACACGTTTGTAAATACTGCAATTTTTGTTTATCATTAAAAAAAATTTCAATTATTTCTTTAATTTTAAAACAAAAACCATGTTTCAATATCACCATTAAACCTGTGGAATCGATAATCTGGTAGTCTAGGGCACACTTTGATTACATTATACACAGCATTTGCCCGTTTCATTACTATTTTTATTATATTTTAAATTCAAAGATTTAAGCCTTACCATGAGTTTCTGAATATGCTCATTGCAGGTGGTAATTTTCGCATCAAATTTATTAAACTCTACATCCTGTTAGAGACGTGAAAATTTCTTCTTTCTCTGCTTCAAATTTTATATTAAGTATTTCAAGCTGACATAATTTAATCGTTAGTATACTTCTATTAACTTCTTTATCGCCTTCAGTGAAAGTATCCACAAACGTAATGAATCCACCGATCTGAACTTCCTTTCGAGAGACTTTGCCTTTCGCCATTACGCATTCGAAGCAATGAAAACAAATAAAGATTTCTCAAATATAATATCTTTTAAATTCACAAGTCCTGGTAATTTACAAGAGCTCCGCAAGACGGACCATTTATATGTACATGGTTTGTACACGTGTCAATAGCTCTTATGATTTAATTTAGATGTGAAATAATGAATTTAACATTTTTTCCAAATCAACTTTTTTATTCTAACGAAAACGAAACAACACACAGAAAAAAAATACTCGAATAGGGGATTGTTCCATTTCCCTCTACTAGAGGGCACGGAGACCAGGGATGACGTAATGAGTACGTAACAGTTGTTATATTGGAAAATGTGACTATGTTTTAACACACGACAGCAATTGTGAATTCTAATATTGTGCACAAATCTAGTCAATGCATTCGGACTTCAGCTACTTTCTAATATCTCTGTTGTTTGCTCATGCCACCTGTCTGACATAGTCAGATCGAGGCCCTCGAAGTTCATTGTGACAATGGACTAGAAATACACCTGTCGTTGGCTTTTAGCCTTGAGCACAATACAGGTGACAGTACAATTTAGCTCGGAGAAATTCCCGAAGGAATGATAGATGGCGACACCACCTATCTCCATCTCCACAATCTAGGTATGAAACTGAATTGGAGGGAAATTTTCACCAGTTTCCTGCACTCGTGATTCAGCTTACAAGACTTTCGGACCCACTGATTTAACGAGCACGTGCTCCGCGTGTACTCGGAGGGTATTTGGCGGTACGGGCATCGAACCCAAGCCTTCCGGTCCGGAATCCGGTGCTTTAACCACTAGACTACCCACGGCCCTCTAATATCTCTAAAAATGTTTATACAAAAATTAGGTATTAAAAATATCTTAATTCAAAAGGCTGTTGAAACGTCGAGTTTCTATCATTTTTTTCGGTTATGAAATAAATTGATTAGGGATAATTTTACGGGAATAGAAATATTACTTTCATATCAAATGAAAAGAGAGAGAGTAATATTAGAATATATTCCTTCTAATACTTTCAAATATATGACCATACGGCAATTTTTTCATCATTCTTAAATATATTCTTGATTGTTTATGATATTATTAGAAATTGTTTGTATAACACAAATACAAAAAAAGTATAAAAATATTAACATAAGTGAACAAAGGATTTACTATTTTAACGCCTTTAAATTTGTATTGTTTCTACTGTTTCTTGATTTTATGGTAAGAAAATAACAAATACACACAAAATAACGTTAAGCTTTCCAGTAGAATCTATGCGTGAATAATAACAAATATCTCGCAATTTTTCATTGTATTTTCGCACGTTAACATAAAAATAAATTTTTTAGTTACACTTTCACTCTTCAAAAAGATTAATATTTTCTGAAATATGATATATGTGTGCAAGTTTTTGAAATTTGTTCAATTCCAGATCCAACACATAAAATGCGAATGTTTTTCTTCAATATTTAAATTTTTTCCAAGACATTCTTCAAATATGCATACCCTATTTTTGAAATGCCAAGAAAAGTGTTCAATATCAGTCACAGTCAGTTTGTAAAGTATTTATTAAATTTTCAACATGCTTCGTTTCATTTTCCCTTTTCTGCTAGTAAACAATTTTTTGGCTCATAGATATTTGAGAAATTGATATTTTAC
The DNA here is from genome assembly GCA_019973955.1 of Trichonephila inaurata madagascariensis. NCBI lineage: Eukaryota > Metazoa > Arthropoda > Arachnida > Araneae > Nephilidae > Trichonephila > Trichonephila inaurata. Next base: position 24,019 of record BMAV01000391.1, read on the forward strand.
CCATTTTTGGATGTCATGGTGAAAATATGATGTTGTTTTAGATACCATAAGTAATAATATTAAGTTCTGCTATAGGAACCAATTTTTACCAACTACGGTTGAAGATGGCAGTGATTGATTTTAATAATTCTTTTGATGTTTTTTTTTTAATTTTTATTTTTTTATAGGCGTATAATGTTATACAAATATTTTATTCTTTTACAATTCTGATGCTTTATTGTAATACTTTCAAATCGAAACTAAATTTGTCTTTTCCTTTCTTAGTTTATATCTTATTATTGAATATAAAAATATAAAATATATTTAATAAATAATTACTAATTACCATTTAGTAATATTGATAATGATTACACTCAAATAATATCTACATTAAAAATGCAATTATTATTAACCTGCTACCTATTTTAACTTTCAAAAGAAAGATAATTGCCTTATTTAGTTATTAAATATCAACTCAAGTAGCAAAAATAAAATTTGACTGTTTGAATAAATACCGGGTGTTTCTAAAAGAATATATATATCGGAGTTTTAACACATTATAATATTTATCACGTATAAGTTACAAGTATAATTCATACATTGAATGAAAGAGTAACTGAAACATATTTAACTACACGCTTACAAATGTTCAATGTGAGCCCCATTCGTCACGCGGCAAAAATCAAGTCGATAGGCGAGTTTATCCCAAACTTTTTTCAGTGTTTCTGAGGAAATTCTTGCAACAGCTGCTTCAATCATGTGTCTCAAGTCTGGAAAGTCAACTGGTTGTGGAGGGGAACGTTCACACAATCATTTATAAACCCCCACAAATAAAAGTCACATGACGTCAAATCGGGAACGTAAAACCCAGGGATAAAAAGCTTTATCAGGAGGCTATTTGAAACCAATCCTTGGTTAGTACAGAAAATTTTAACCAATGGGTTTTGAGATCCAGTGAGAGGGTCCCACCATCTTGCTGCCAAATGAAGTTATTTGGTTCACTTTTTTTCCCAAAATGGGGGAAACGACCTATTGCGGTATAAAGAAGGCAGACCGTTCAAAAAAAGTTACCTTTTTCCCCTTGTTCGTACGTTTTTTTCCCCTTACAAAGACAGCCATTTTTTAAACTGATGTACCATTTAAAAAATTATATATTTGGAGGAGAACCGAACTTAAATGAATCTCGTGCACCGTAATAACAGATTTGTGGTTGCCCGGAAACAAAAAACGCTATCTTTCACTAGTCCCATTTTTTTACTAGCGGGTTGATTGGGGGAAAAGGGGAATTGCCTTTTCCCCACACCCCAAAAAACAAAAATGTTCAGTTGCTCTTTTTATTCAAAGTGAGTCATATCAATATGTTTTAGTAAGGGAAACTTATAAAAAATTAAAAACTCCAAAACTTGAAACCCCCGGTATAAAAATAAAAATCAAATTTTAAATTATGAAATTTAGTGTGGGGGACAATTGTTTTTATATCTTTTAATAAATTACTGGTTTTTTATGAGCTTTCATATATATATATATTCTCAAAAATACTAAGTTAATGAGCAATGGTAAGGTTTAGTTTTTTGTTGCATTTCTTTGCTAATATATTTAAGAGATTTGAAATATATTTCTTGAATTGAAAACATTTCCAAACTTTTTTCTTTTGCTTTTAAAAAAAGCAGATGTGTAAAATATTGAATATTAATGGAATTGAATGACCAAAATGAAGGATTGAAAAAAATTATAAAATTTAATAAATTTCCCGGGTTATAAACTGCAGAATACAAAATAACATGTTTAGAGGTGCAGATCAAATTGGTAGACTCGTCTAGAACAAGTAATTCGTAAAACTCATTTGGGAAGGTCTCTGGTCGAAAATCATACGACAGATCTACCCTACTTCCCCAAAAAAGGTTCATTAAGATTGTGGTGGTGTTATGGTAAGAGCATACAGTATATTGGATGGCCACACACCGTTATTGCTATGAGGTATAAAGGGAAGATCATAAACTTCTGTATTTGACTTTTCAGAGGCATAGTTGGTCCCAGGTTACTATTAATGTATGACAATGCTAATTCACGTAAGGTTTGGTTGATCAATGATTAGCTTCAAGCAGAGGATATTCGTAGTGTTGTTTGTCAACAGACCTTGAGAAATTAACTCAGCCTTTCCTCCCTTCAATTAAAAAAGATACAAGCTTGTTTGGGAACTTAAAACCCGGGTTTTGGGAACTAACCGATGGGAAAATCTTTTTCCCCCCTTCAAGCCCCCCGGTCGCATATCGGGTTGGGCACAGTAGGCATTGTCCCCTGGGTGCGCCTTTAGGTAACTTTTCAAACTCTCCGGGTGTTTTTTGGGCGGTTCCCTCTGTCCCTCTGAAAAATCTCGGGCGAAAACTGCCTTTCTGCAGAAGTGGGATCAAATACCCCTGGAGTTTGTTAACTGCCTCCTGACCAGTTTGTTGTTAATATTATCTACGGTCTGTCTGGATGTGATATGGGAATGTACGTCATATTTGATTCATTTTCAGTTTGATATCACAACATGGATTTTGGACGTTTATGCACTGTGAGATTTACTTATAACCATATAACCAAAAAAGGGGTTTTTATTTTATTTCTTTTAAAAACACAACCCCCTAAATGCAACCCCCCTGAAGGAAGCATAAAATATGTGAAATTACATGCTTTGTGGAAGGATAGATATGCAAATGATTAGAAATTGGGCCAAATTTTTTAAAAAATGATCTTCGAAGAATTTGATTGTTTCAAAAAAAAAATATAAAAAGTTATAATTATTAATTAAATAACATATTTACCACCCGTTGTTTTAAAAAAAAATATTTTTGGTAAAATTTTAACAAAATACAAAAAACAATAAAAAAAAATACGTTGGGCATAATAAAATTTTAAATTTAAAATATACTTCTCGACCCTTGAAGTGTCCAAAACACTGGGTAAAAAAATTTTTGAAACTGGTTTTTTTATGCATTAAAAAAATATGACGTTACGGGCATTAAAAAAACCTAAACTGTAAAAAATGATTAAATTTCCATCTTTTTAAAACCAGGTTGTTGGACTCAAAAAAACAATTTCATTAGGTAAAACTATTGGTTTTTTCGTTGTTTTGGAGTCTCTTTTTTGTGCACACTTAAGGGGCAATTCCATTCTTAAAACAATTTGAAAGAACTTTAAACAATAAAGTAAATATTAGAAAAACAAATTTCCAGTTTTTATTTTTTCCTTCTTGTTTAAATAATTTTTTAACATTTTTTCACCCATAAAAAATCCAATCATAGTTTAAAATTGGAAAACCCCGGGTCAAGGATTTACAAAAAACCAAATCAAAAAAAATCAGTGGTGGTATGGGTGCACAAATCGGGGCCAAAAAATTTTAATGGTTTTCAGATACTGTGTTTTTTTTCGATAATGATTATTCTGCGAATTACAAGAAAAGAAAATAAAACCCAACCCCAAAAAAAAAATTGTGATTTTGATTAACAAAATTTTTTTTTACTATATAAGCCGGGGGGGATAACTATCTACGGATATTTAATTTCTTTTGGTTTTGTTTATACCTTTTGGGAAAATCAACACCCTGAAGGAAACATGCAAATAACATGAAATTTACAACATGCATTAAAAGATGAGATATCAAAATTGGAATTTCAGCCGAACCCTCACGCGCGCCTGTGGCGCCCTCGGGGCGCAAAGGCTTGGAGATTTCGCAATTTTAAGTTCCAATTGTATTTTTTGTGGTTTTCAAAAAAAATCAGCTATGTCTCGTAGAAAACCCGGGGCAGCGCCAAAAATTCCCAGTTACAGACCCCGAGATTGTGGATTTCTTTTGGAAATCGGTAGTCGTGTTGGGGAAAACCCAAACGACTGAATTTCGGATTGACCGTTGGATGCAGGAGGATATGACGGTTCATTGTTGTTTTTGAATTTAAAGTCCATTTTAGCCACACCAGGGGTTTTGGCAAGATACGTAATTTTTAACCCGGTCAAGTGACGTGGGCGACACCGGGCACTCTCCCAACTACCCACCAACGGGGGGGACTTTTAGCATCCGTTGTTTGCGCCCCACACCTTTGGGGTACTGGGGTCGAACTCGTGACAAGCCGGGTCCAAAACCCTCGGCTAGGCCACGGAGGGGACGACTGACCGACGTGATCAAACCCACCTCGTGCCCCCCCGTGAGGACAGGAAATTGTTGCGATCCGATCGCTCAGTCACATCACAAACCATAGCACAGCCCTTAAGTCTGTGCATATTCGTGCAACCATTCACGCCGTTTTCAGCAAGGGTCGTCCGCAAGGCCATTGCGGGGGCCCACCCTTTCGCCCCGCATCTCCCAAAGTCGGTGGGGGGAAAAGGGAAGGCGGCAAAAGGGAAATTGTCTTTATGACGAGTCATGCATCTTTAAAAACCACGACGGTCAGATTCGGGAAAACTGGAGACACCGTGGAGAGGATACAACCCTCTTTTCCCACCACACTGGCCTCACCGGGTATATTGGTTGATGCGGTTTTGGAAATTTACCCCCCAACCCTGAAAGGGCATTGACGAACTTTAAACAGCCAGCGCTACATCCCCGAAGTGTTGGGGTTGTCTTTTACCCTAAAGGGCTTGAACCCATATTTCAACAGGATAATGCGCGACCACGGGCCCGATTTAAAAGTTCTTCGTCAATCATCAGATTGAATTGTTTCCCCGGGAGGGCCCCTGGGGTTTTTCCCCGAAAAAAACATGTGGTCCATGGGTTGCTAAAGGGATTAAGTTTACCCCCCAGCGCAAAGTTAAACTTTGGAAATGGGAAGCGGTCTGTTAAACCCCCCAAGAACACATCGTCCTTTGAATAAATGCCGGGCGTGTAGCGGTGATCTCCCAAAAATGGCCCTCTGGCTACTGATTCTGGGAGGAACACACTTCACAAAATCTATAAATTTTCATTTGATACTTGGTCAACCATCCAAAAAATAAAATTTTTTTTAAAACTCTTGTCTTTCTTGTTTTGTTACAGTGCCCAGTAGTGTAAAAAAATACATTCATGAAATTTTTTAAAAAATCTTTTGTTTTAGAAATTTATGTAATTGCAAATTTTTTTTTTAACCACCATTTTATAAAATTATTTTAAAGCAGTTTTTTGAGAATATGAACGAAAAACTAACACATATTGTTAAAATTTTTATTGACTTAATTTTAAAAATTTGGGGTACCCTGCTTTCTATGTGTATTTTTTTAAACTTTAAAATTATTTTGTGAAACTTAAGTATTCAAGCAATTTGTTTTGCAACATTATTTTTCCCACCCCCATTTCCCAAAATTTATATGTTTCCCTAACATCCTTTTCATTTCCTTAAAACTAGAAATTTCCCATTGTTTGATTAAAAAACTTCGGAAAATATTTATTTGGGGAACGCAAAACTCATCAAATTGGGGTGATAGACATGAAATAATTTTTTAAATCCAAAAAATTAAAATCCTTTTTCCGAACTTTTAAAAATTTTTAATGATGGATTAAAATTCCATAGTTAAAAAATAATTTTTAGAATTTAATTAAGTAAATGTTTTTAATTCATTTTTATTTCGGTTATTAATATAAAAAAGTTATCTTGCCGAACTGCGTTAAAAAATTGCAAATGTTGTGCTAAACATGTCCTTTGACGAGTCTACCTTAAGAATTAAGCAAAGTAAGTTAATCTGTGAAAATTAATACTAAAAATTGTGTCAAAATGAAAGGAAATAACCATTTATCTGGATAAAAGTTATACTTGTAGAATCCATAATTTAGAAAAGGCCATATAAAAGGAAAATTAAATAAAATAGTTATTCGTAAGTAAAAATATTACACAGTGCATTTTTAAGATTTCTGTTTGAAAGTTTTTAGATGAATAAAATCCAAATTGATAAATTAAATGATGCAATTGGAAGGTGAATTACAAAATGAGGTGTTTTTCTGCATATAGAGTTGAGAGTGCTCATTTCAAAATCAGAAAATAAAATATATTTTAAAAGAATTTCAATAAAAATATCATCCTAATCGTAAAAACGTGAATACCGACTAAAAATTTGAAGATAAGAAACTGTATCAATTAATACATTTCATTTATTAATGGCTTCAAAAAAGCAAAATAAGGTAAAATATAATCTTGTTAATTTCTTCTAACGTTCTTAATTAAATTTTTAAAAGTTACTTTATATAATTATATATATATATATATAATTCAAATATTATGTACATATTTCTTATATTACCCAAAGTGCAGAAAAATTATCTGATAGCAATTTGAAAAAGTAAATGAAACTGTATTTAATAACATTTCATGATACATTTGCATATTTAAATATTCATTAAAGCAATCTCCAGTGTTAAAAAGAGTAATTTTAAAAGTTTTAAGGTTGGCATTTTAAAAAGTTTTATGGTTAAAACTTTAAAAGCTTTGAGAGGGGTTTTAGTTACATTTAGAAAGAAAATTTATAGTTAATGCTTTTTTTCTCTCTCTTTAAAAGGAAAATTTTTTTAATTTAAAAAACAAAAATTATTAAAGGGTTTTTCCCAAAGCATATGGCAAAAATGGTTTTTTGAATCCATTTTTTTAATTTTAGAAATTTAAAAAAATTCCCCAAAAAAATTTTTCCCAAAGGGGAAATAAATTTTTTTAAAAATTTAAAATTTTAAAATAGTTTTTAATCTCAAGATACACTGTTCTATAAAACTCAATCAAGCAGAAATTAAAATAAACACATTAAAAAAAAATTTTGCCCCAAAAAAAAAGCAATACCTATTAAAAATTGCCCAAATATAAAAATGTTTAAAAAAGATAAAGACACGAGAAATTTCAAGTATGTGAGCTTATAAAATTCTTATATCCACTACTTAAATTTATCTCAACATAACCACAAGACGTTACATTTTATAACATTATTTTCAAGCAGAAACAGAAAGAAGAAAACGAAATATTGCAATTATTTACTTTATACGCTGAAGAACCAGAAAAACTGGTACACTTGCTTAATATACAGCAGGGCTTACACAAGCAAGTATAAATGTCGCAACACAACTTGCCATGGAATCTAATGGCCAAAAAATTTTTTACACAGCTCTAATTTGGTTTTAATACCGAGAATTGGTGTCAAAAAACACCTTCACGGGTTGGAGGGCGGGCCCTTGGTAAAAAGAAAATGCATAGGGAATTTGAGATCATCGATTGTTCTCTGCTTGAAACACTGACCAAAAAAAATACACTTGAAATAGTCGTTTACCTTCAATAAATGCAACATTTGCAAAAGAAAAAGGATGCAAATATCCATCCTTTAGTATCTACTAAACTGTCATTTACGAAACTCCAGGATAATTATCCATACTTCATGAGCTAAAATTTAGATGTTTTTCAATAGAATCTTTCCCGATCAACAACTATAATACGAGGATGACTTCTGAACTGCAACCCCAATCTTCAAACTCCCACATCTCACCAACAAACGGATTATGAGCCCTCTTACATGCCAGGTTTCTAGTGGCATAAGGAATGAAAAAAACAGTCTTGCAAAAAACTAAGACCAGAAAGAGTTTGCGACCATTACCATCCTAGGTGTACATACCTTGGTGTCCAACTATTTAAAAAATCTAAAGTAAGATGTTTCTTTTTATACAGATAGTATTTGTGCTACGTTGACCTAAACTGTTGTTTGTAAAAAATGCAACACCATGAAGGAATTATCAAAATTAAATGAAATTAATTGCACAAACGACTTGTATTAGTACAAATAAATGGCGAAATTTCAAAGCAAAAAAACAATATTAAGTGTCCGAAATCAATATTTGGTGTAGCCACACGCGCTATAATAAGTGCTGCTATACGACGTGGCATGCAGTCAAACTGATTTTGAATGTCTGCTTGTAGAAGACAATTCAATATTACTTGTATGAGCAGCAAAAGTTCGTCTTTTGAAGCTGCAGGACGCGGATCATGAGCGGAACATCAACCAACCAAATCATACACGTGCTCAATAGGCGACATATCCATCGAAAAAGCAGGCCAAGGAAGAAGTTGCATGTGTTGGGCTGAACAGAAGTCTTGAACAGTCTCTGCAACAACGTGAGGCGCATTATCCTGCTGAAAGATAGCTTCAGGGATGCCTTGAAGGAATCGAACGACTTCGGGTAGCACTTCACGGACGTACTTCTTGCTATAGAGATTACCATTAATTCATAGCAAATTGGATCGTCCGTGATCCACAATCGCACCCCAAACCATAACTCTGGGTGTTAGGCCACTATGTCGTTCAATAACGCACTCTGGAAGGCAGCGTTCACCGGCATAGAATCTGACACGAATGTGGTCATGATGTTCCCACAAATTGAAGCGCGATAAATCTGAAAAGACAACTTGGTGCCAATCAGCTTGTCCAGGCTCTGGGCTCATGAGCCCATTGCAGACTCAGCTGACGATTGTTTGCCGTGAGTCGGATCCTGTATAAAGGCATCCTTGCAAGAAATCCATGATAAAGCAGACATAGACGAATTGACGAAACCTACATTACTACACCTGTAGCAGTAGACCAACGTGCTGCCAACTGTCTGGAGGAAGCCGTACGATCATTTACCGCCATGCGGAACAGGTGTCGATCGGTACGCGTTGACGTCACCTTCCGTTCTCCGCTGCTAGTTTTTCGAGTTGTTCGGTGCTCGTCGGTCCACTGCTTCCAAACTCGCATTGCTGTGAAAATATTCCGTTGTACACGAGCTGCTATTGCGTAATAAGATAACCCTCCTGAACGAAGACCAATAATCCCCTCCTCGTTCAAACTCCGTAAGTTTTTGGAATTTCTCCTTATTTCTTTGTGGAGGTATACTTAGGTCTCACTAAACGTTTGACACTAACAAATAATCATTAACTACTTTCTACGTCCCGCTACAGCTTTTATTTATACGCTTTTAGCATCAGTTCAGAAAGCGCTGTGCTCGCCACGCATACGTGGTGGCTGTGAAACTTTACTATTTTACGTAACATTCTATAATTGATATTTTCTGCCAAGTTCATTTATATTCTGAAGAATCCTTCATAGTGTTGCATTTTTTGCAAACACCAATATATTTTGCTAAAATGTGTTGAAATAGTGATGTTATGTGTATCTCCCCATATGATAAATTTCATTCGAATTCCATGTATGTTACTCAACACTTTTTAGGAATAATAATTTTGATGGTCAGAAGTGTACTTTGGATTATAATTATTAATAATACTAGGGGTAAGGGGTTATCCTCATTGTGCAAATTATACAGCTGTTCATACTCTATGCTCAAAATGTAGAACTGTAATTTATATGTATCATGCAGTTCTGTTTTTTTTTTTTTTTTTTACTCTCAGTTTTAGTTAAATTCATCTCTCTGAGGCTGCATCATCCAACACTTGATTAATAAAATCCTCAGATTTTGATAAACCTGTAGCTCTTGCAGCCTCCAGGAATGTTGAGTATTTAGTTCCATTAATGGTTATTAAGTTTATGTTATCGTATGAGACAACGCCTTTCTACTCACGAAAAGATTCCAATCCCAAAAATTTAAAGCGATATTTTTCGGAGAGTTGAAATGTTATCACAACCCTATTGGCGACTTAAAAAAAACGAAGCACGTATACAATTTAGGGGTGGGGATATGTGAAATCGGGGATGCCAACTTGGCGAGTTACCTTGAACGTTGGCATTGTAGCGATAGTGCGTAGTAAATTAATTCTAGCATCAAGAAAGCCTTTTTTTTTATAGAGAGGGATGAAAGTATAAGAATTTGAGATATATGACTACTATTTCTTAGTTCAATATTGAATACAGAATGTTTTTAAAAAATATACTCTAAATAAGCATCAAATGTTTAAAAAATAAAAATTTGAAAACGGAATGACTCATTTTCAAAAATTTGGAACAAGGAAATAAAGAAATAAGAAGCAAAATATATGTAACATCCAGAGTGATAAAAAAAATTGCAACTGCTGAAGTGAATATGTTTTTATATGTATTGCATTATGCAGCATGTGAGATGGTGAGGTTATGCAAATATTTTCCAGCAGAACTGCTTTCACTTTTCACTCCAAGGCTACATGTGCTAATTTTATTGCTGTAACCATTCTTCTCCTCGAGTTATGTTAGTTTTACTATTTGTTGATTTTTTTTGAGACAGAGTGTAGAAATCAAGTTTAAACTCTGCAATTTTCCCCCGTATACGTTTTTTCAGAACATTTAAAAATGTCCCACATTTTGCGCAAATAATTAATAATAATTACACTGAAGTGCTTCCAATTTTTTAAATAAATTATTTAAATATTTAGAAGAAAAACAACAATACAATAAAGTAAAAGAAAAGTCATTTTACAAATGGAAATGCAAAGAAAATTCGTGAGTTAATGGGAAGAAAATAAATATCTCGATACGTGAAACTCTCGCCCTTTCTATTTGTATGGACTTAATTCGCAGAAAAGTGTCAGCAGTTCAACCAATTGATGGAATGGATGAATGTTTCTGATATCAATTCCACAATTGGCTTCGAAGAAATTAGCACCGTCCACACCAAGAAAGCAATAAAGCCGTAGTCATGTTACACATCATTCCCATCTCTAAGGGAACATTTATTTCGGCAGTATCAAATTAGCTATCAACTCTTTTGTTTGTTTTTTAATGGAAAGCTTTTTGATATCTATTCATGTATATTAAATTCAGTAAAACTATGAAGTAGTGTTCTAATAAAAATTGTTTGCTTAAAAATTAACAAAACTTTTTCTTTTAAGTAAAAGTAAGTAGAGAGAAGACATAGTTTTAAAAAAAAATAATCTCACTTTTACTGAATAACGGTATTTTCTTCTATGATACGGAAGTAATAAATAAACATCATAGGGGTATTAAAAAATCCTTTAAAAAATGACTTCATGATTTTAAATTTTTAAGATTGTTTTGAAATATGATGTACTCATAATGATACTGCATAAAAAAGGGTAACTTGAGTTTAGGAAAAGCAGGATTTCTGAAACGAAAGTCGGTGTTAAAATAAAACGGATAAATTCAAAGAAGGACTATTCTTTTAGACTATTTAAAGTAAATCAACGGTCTTCACACTTTTTTGACTCATGGAACCCTTACAACTGTAAAGTGTTTTCTGGGAACCGATTCCAGATTCTTATAAGAATATGTCTTAAGGTATCCGACTACGTTCGGAACCATGATTTTGCAAAAGCGTATAAATGGATGATATTTATGATATTTAGTGTCACTTAGATTAGAAAATTTTTATAAAATTGTTTTTAGAATAGTTTTAAAAAAAAAATTATTTAAGTACAATTTTTTTGACAAAATGCATAAATACCCATTTTCAAAATATTCCCTTTTTTGTAAAAAAAATGCTTCTATTATAATAAAAATTTTTTGCCGTATATAGCTCAGACCTCTGTACAGGGCTCAACTAAATTTTAAATATATCTTGAAGTTTGGTTTATCCCTTTTTTAAGCAACAGAGGGGAGAAATTTTTAAAGAAAAATGCCCAAAAATTTTTTTCATTTTTCTGTAACTCAAAAAAAAGGAATTTTCAAAAAATAGTTGGCCTCTGTCGGGGCCCAACTTTTTACGCAAAAAAATTATTTAAAAGGGATTTTCAAAAGGGGCAAAAAAAGGTTTTCAAGTTAATTTTTGCCGAAATTTGTATTTAAAAATTTTTTGTCAAAATGTCCTTAAAACAATTTTTATACATGTATTCTAATCTAACTGACACTAAATATCATGAAAATTATCCATTTATGCGATTTTAAAATCGGTTCCAAACGTAGTCGGATACCTTAAAATAATATTTAAAGTAAATCCACATTTTATAGGTGTCTTATTTAAAAACAATTAAAGAAATATTGTATTTGTTATTAAAAACATTTTAATATAATATTAAAATAACTTTCCCATTATTAATATTAGTTTTTTCTTCAAATGTCATATATTCATGCATTACTCTTAGTAAGTGAGCTTTGCTTGCATTTTTTTACACAAACTCTCAAAGCCTATCCTTTTTGAAATTTATGAATTTGACTACAGTCACATTTCATATCCTGCGTTTAATTAGTTTCTGTATTTTGTTTCTGTTGCCGCATACTTTGAGAAAGAGTTTTCACTTAAATACGTTGCTGGAAAGGATACTAAAGTTTTTAAAGTTGTGTGCGAAGTTCTATGTATTCTGCATGAATTTGCAACCAGGACATCATACACTTTGAAAAAATCGATTTTTCAATTTTAGTTCTAAAAAATAGTGCATATTTTTCTGAATCTAAAAATGTACAATACTTACATGTTTGTTGATAAAATAGCCCTAAGATATGAAAAATAAAAATGTAATCAAATGACTTCTCCCCTTTGGACATATTTTAAATGTGGAATTTATGCTTGATATATATAAACTTTTGATTTTTTTTTTCATTTGAATGAACAATAAATATATCTAAGCATTATACACGAACAAAATATGTTTTGGTATATAATGTCTATTGTTTTTAAAAAATAGATTTATATGTCCAAAAAGAAATTAAGATTTTCAAAATTTTAAGGTTTTATGATTATTTTAAAGAAATTATGGAATTAATTCATTATAAAAAAATTGGTTCATTATGTTTGATATATTGCTTTATATATGTGTATAAAAATTTTTGAATATTCAAGAAATATTTCTGTAAGAAATGGTACCTACATGAAAGCATTACAAGATCTCGAAAATTATGTTTATGTAAAACAAAGAGAAAAAAAACATATGAATTTAAAATTACTTTTGTAACTCTATGAAATTGCCCCCCTAGTGTAATTTCATAGAGTTACAAATCGATTATCTGCGTGAGCTAGAGGTGTAGGATTAACAAAAGGACTAGACGTGCCTATATTCTTAATATGGCTTTGTTAAGAATTTAAACTTAAACTTTTAACATAGATGATAATAATTTATATGAGAGAATCTACGATGACAAAACGTACAATATCTATAATACCGAAATATCGTAACTCGGACAACTATCAATATCAAACCCGTCTAATCTCAATTCCAATAATATCACAAGTCCAAATATAAATAGTCAATCCTACCTTGATCCCATCACCGATTTAATCATAAGGGAGTTGCGTTCCTTACTCAAGTGCCATGATATGCACCTTGACCCAATGGCTCTATCTTCGGGATAACCTCTGTTGGCTGTCACTTCACAATCATATCACTCTCTATCATATCATTCTCCAAATTGCCATCTCACTTACTGAAACTTCTGATATTTAAAAGCTATCTAATTTGCATCTTATATTCACGTTTCACTTCTTGGGGTTTGGTTGAAAAGAGTTGCCATTAATCCTGGCCCCAAAAGAACCCAAAAGACATGTTAATGAAAAGATGCGTGAGCCCGTCACAACTCTAGAAAATGATTAAGCATTATTATTAGGCATATAAGAAAAGGCAAGCAAGTACTAATCAAATGTATAATATGTGAAATTTTTTGTTTTTTTTTTTAGTATTTTCACTTTTTCTCAAAAGCATATTATTTTTGCATTTAGGTACATTTAAAAAAAAAGAAAGAAAAACTATTGCACTATATGATTCCAGATTTTTTATATTTCTATACAAGATGCCAATGCATATTGGAACCTAATTTTTTTCTACTACAATAGTGCCTATTTTTTTAAAAAATGGTATTTGCATAAAATAAGCAGAAAAATAAAAATTTCCAAATTTCAAAGTTTCATAATTTTTTTACAGAAGCTATACTAAAATTTCACTAAAAAAATTGGTTCACTGTATTTTGTGTATTTTTTATATATGTGTAAAAAATATTTTGCACCAAAAAAGATACTTTTTTAAAAAATGATACCTAAGCATAAGTATATATTATGAGTTCTCAAAAATTATGCATTACTTAAATTAAGTAGTAAGAAATATTTTGAACTAAAAATTTATTTTTTGTAGTTCTACAGAATAATTAAATTATCTTTATTAAGAACATAAGAAATCTAAGCTCTATTGGAAATTTTAAAAGACATATGTCTCATAAGCAAAGGGTCTAAATTTTGGCATTTTACTCTTTCAAGCATGTCCTGGTTTTCTTAAATTTTAACAATTGATTTTGTTTAAACTTATGTTGTAACGTCGAATCTGTTGATATTTCGATAAGTTTTTTTTATTCTTTCATTGGCAAAACTTCTGATTTATTGTAGAGCTCGAGCGCTTATACATCCATGCTTAGTTTGCTCTTATGGTAAATATTCTATAATAGGTATTATGTTTTATTTTTTGAAAAAAAAATTTCTCTTTTTCACCACAAATGAAAAAAGGTACATTTTCATTAGAAATTTATATACATATATACAAAACATTTCCCTAAGGAGAATAAAATCATTTCGTAGAGCCTGAGATATTCGTAGAGCCTTTTTATATACTCGTGGTCATACAGACTCCATAGAAAATGTTATTTCACTTCGAATACACTTCTATAGTTTTCATTTCAATTTTCTATTTTGACTCGTGGAACCCTCAAGGCTTTACAGAACACAGTTTGAAGACCATTGCTTTAGATGTATACAAAAGCTATAAATAAATGTTTCAAGTGAATAAGCAATGCTTTTCATATAAGTGTACTGATATCTCTTTTTAATCATACAGAAAATTATCGTGCAATGAACACCATTTATCAAAAATTTCTATGCTTTTCTTTTCTGTATTATGATAATTTTGAATTTCAAGAAGACAATTATGAGTCCATTTATTTGGAAGATTCTTTTTGTTCAAATATTCCTTCAACTTATCATATAGACATGGTCATATTTGAAATAAAAGGTTTTCATAATTATACCTGAAGTTTACGAATATGCCGTTGTAAAAACAGTTCTGCAGAATTTCATGAAATTTGGAGAATGTTGTATTAAGATAATGGGAGTTTCATATAGCACGAAAACTTATATCCTAAAAACTGCTATTAGATGGCGCGATGATACATGTAATACCAATAAAAAAAAGTGTTATAAACTGGTATAACATTTGTTTATAACTAACAATTTTGTTGTTATATAAACAGCCAAAATCATGTCTATCTCTATGCTAAGGAAATGACTTCGATAGGCTGAAACATGCTGTATAGGTGAAATTGCTTTATTAAAATGGAGAATTGGCTAAAGAAGCGTTATGAAATCTCGGTTTTCGAAGCTGTTGCAAAAAAGAAAACTCTTTAGCCAGACTATAGAAAACATGATTCAGAAATTTAAAGCAAAAGAATCAATGGCTTTTCATTCGGGAAGACGATGAAAGACTATTGAGGCACAGGTAGTGGATATTATAGAGACAGATGTAAGAGACAGGATGTCATGTTTCATGTGTGCATACTAACAAAAATTGTCGACAAACCACGAGCAACTATTCATAAGATTCTTCAAAAGGTATTATGTCTTTATCTTTGAAAACCGTTGCATGTGCAGCTTTTACCGCATGATTTTAAGGGCTGAAAAACATTTGAGTTGAAATTTCTTGATCGATGTGTATTCCAATTGAACGGTCATCGAACATGACATAAATAATTTAAAGCTACTTCCTCATAGGTGAAGCGGTTACACGTCCAATTGCCCTTTTTCGGTTAAAGAAAACTTACATGAACTTTAGAAAGACAACATTACATCCTTTGCATGTAACAATGTGGAAATGTTAAATTCCACATTCATTCTAGTCCAATGTTGTCGTTTTTTTAAAAGCGCAGCGTTAGGTCTTGTGGCTAGTAAAGTGACTGGGCAATGCACCATTGCTTCAGTAAACCAGGACTCCGGCTCCCAGCTATGTCTTCCAAAAACTGTGTTTGTACGAGATAATGTTCACCCAAGCATAATCCATTGCATCCAGCAGGTATTTCACTTCCATTTTATTTATTTATTTATTTGCCATTTTCTGACTTTTCATGCCAGATCTCCAGGCTATAATCCTTACTTTGGTTGTGGAGCAATCTCAAACACTTAGTATATACTTTGGTAACATTACATTAAATTTCAACCATAGACAGCATAGTACGAGTCATTTTACGGTATAATTTGCTTTCAGATATTGTATTAGTGTTTTCATACTTCTCCGATTGGTAACAGCTAATGGATGGCTGCATATCGAACCAGTTGGGTCTGTCGACAACAGTCTTCGTGTAGTTCTCTGGTTAATAAAAAAATTAATCTGAAATATGTCCTCGTAGAATCAGGCGTGCAAATTCATACGATATTACGGGCCACATTGGTCCATTTTATTATAAGTTGGGGTCGCACGTTTTAAATCTTCAAATAATCAATAAAATATGACTTTTATAATGTATTATGCATTTATTAGACTCAATTGTATATTATGCGTACGTACCGTTCTATATTTCATGTTGTTTTTTTTTAAACTTAAACTAGAAATATTTTACATTTTTATTAAAAAAATAATAATTATTGTACGAAATTTATTTTAACATTACTTTTTAGAAGATATTTGACATTGTTTTTTTTTCACAAAGCAAGTCATTGAAAACATTGAGCTGATGCAATTTTTAAAATTGATTATAAATGTTGATAGAATTATCACTATTTTTCATTAAGGTATCCGACTACATTCGGAACCATGATTTTAAAAAAGCGCATAAATGTATAATTTTTATGATATTTAGTGTCACTTAGATTAAAATACATGTATAAAATTGTTTTAAGGACATTATGACAAAAAATTATTTAAATACAATATTTTGGTAAAAAATTAACTTAGAATATCCTTTTTTCAAAATGTTCTTCTTTTGTAAAAAATGCTTCTATTGTATTAATATTTTGCCTGTATATAGCTCAGACCTCTGTACAGAGGTTCAACTATAATTTTTGAAAAATTAAAATTATTCTCAGAGTTACAACCATTTGAAATAATTATCAGCGTATTTTCTTAAAATTTCTCCCTTCTGTTTTCGTAAAAGATGGATAAACTGACTTCCAAATTATGCATTTCAAAAATCATAGTTGAGCCTTTGTACAGAGATCTGAGCTATACACAGGCAAAATATTATTATAACAGGAGCATTTTTCACAAAAGGAGAACATTTTGAAAAAAAGATTATTCTAAGTTAATTTTCTGCCAAAATATTGTATTTAAATAATTTTTTTTTGTCAAAATGTCCTTAAAACAATTGTATACATGTATTCTAATCTAAGTTACACTAAATATCATAAATATTATACATTGACACGCTTTTGCAAAATCACGGTTCCGAACGTAGTCGTATACCTTAAAGAAAATAATTGCCCACATAAATAAGGGCTTCCAAACATAACCATTATTCGCATAACAAATGATACATTTTAGGAAACCGATCGACTTATAAATATGTATAAAAATCTAGAATTCCAACTTCCATAGATTTTTACTTCAACAAAGAGTCACATTAGATTTTATTCAAGTTCATTTGTAAGCTGTCATCAACAATTTCAATATCAATAGATAGAGGTCAGGAAAAAGTGCGGAATGATGACTGACAGCTTTTAAAATCAAAAAAATATTCGATCTATAATTACATCTCCAACAATTAAATTTAGTGAGAATATTCAGTAAATTTTAATTTAGGGGATTTAATTAATAGATATTGACAGCTTTCAAAGTGTGACAAGTTTTCTTTTTCTATTTATTTTTACCAAATTAATAATTTATAATAGTATGAAATAGAGTTGTAACAACATGATTTTCGTCTTGAAGTTTAAAATTAAGTTCATTAAGATTACTTGTAATATCAACTAAGGAAGCCAACCACCCCCTTTATCCATTGTCCATCTTTTAATTTAGCACGTTCATAATTGTTGTTTCCCAGAAGTTTATAATTGGTCCAGCAATTTGAAAAATCGTTTTAACACTTTATGATTTGAAAGCCATTGAACTTCCGTATAATATGTGGTAGATCTTTGTATTAACTTTCTATATCTTCCAGAAATGAAGCAAATCGACGATCTATGTTCTCAAATATAATTTACAGTTGTGGTGACTATTTTAAAATATATATTTAAAATTATTATTTAATTATTTAAAATTATTATTTAATTATTTAAAATGAAATTTAAAATTATTTAAAATTATTATTTAATTATTATTTAAAACATATATTTAAAACTCTGGAGTATAGTACATGCTAGTTAATAATGCAATGAAACTGTTAAAAATTATTATTACCATGTTGTTTGCATGTTTCCTTAAACCTTGCAACAACTCCTTCAGTAATACCGATCATGTTATGCCCACAATCATACAAGACAAACCAATTTTTCCAATGGTAACTCATATTTCTTCAAAACATCTATTACATTCAAAATACCAGCCCCAGTGGTTATATTATGAATATGAAGGATTTAAAAAGTATCTTCATTTTTTTTTAATTAACTTCCTATCCATGAATAAAAATGACTAACTAAGCGAAATTTCGAGTATCTGTATTTTCATCAATATAGCAATAAGAGTAGGCTTCAAACATTGATATTGTTGAATTTCTTATACTAATTTCTCTAATTCTCGATTATTTCATCAACCCTGCTAGATACAATATTTCGACATAAACTTACACTTTTAATTTAATTTATTTGTGTGAACATAATATTTCCGGTGCTTTAAATAAATATTCACTTATAAATTCCTTTTCAGTAAATGAGTTTTATCTGCTTGCGTGATTAAATGTGATAATATATTTTTTGGCAGCATTTGTATATTCAACAAATTTATGAATATACTTTATTGTTTTTGAAGAATTTATCTCAAAACGGGCTTGCCTTCACAAAAGTTTTCAAAATATTGGTCACAGTTTTCATATTATTTGTGTCATATTGTCTTTTAAGATTACATTCCTTAGCAACTGAAATAGAGTTTTTAGATAGCAAGCATCTTTAATTCTTGTTTTGGACACAAAAAATATTGCCTTTCCAATTTTCTAGAAAACAACGATGTTCTTCTTGAATTGATCTAAATTTACTCATTGTTGAAATTTTATTACACTTTTATTAAATAACTTTTTTAGTTTAATATGAATAAAAATCAAAATAAAATCCACTTTTATTCGCAAGCGATTAAGTATACACTGCCTGTTATCTTAACCGTCCTGAATGTTTTTTAAACTTTAAAAAAACATTTCTGACTGCCTCTTACAGATTGGACACTCTAAACAGTAAAGGAGGAAGGGAAATAAAAGTCACACAAACGAAGAATCGTGTTCCATCCATTGTTAAGAATATGAATAATGCATTTCTGAATTTAATAAAAAAGTTGTTTATTATAGTAAAGTCAAATGACAACGTTTAATAAGACATAAAAAAATATTTTTAATCTGAAGACCACTTCTATTGTCAAAATGGATTTCTTTTAAAACAAGAACAAGCAACAGGCAAATATATTGTAGATTTATATATATATTAAGTTCATCTCAAATAAATTTCAAAATGAAACAACTTTAAAAACATGATACAGTTAAACCTGTTTTTGTGCAGTAGATAGGAACCGCATAAAAATAAACGCACAAAAAATATTCAAAAAATTCATAAATTTTTGCATATAACAAACTAATTCGTGGAAATACTACATGAAATTTTTTTATGCGGTGGATAGGGACCGCGTAAAAAAAGTCGCATTTATAAAATATGCCAATTACTTACGAAATTTTTGTAAGAGTACTTCCATAACAAAATAGATGATTAAATATATTACACATGGAAACATTTTAAAAACATATAGTTTCTAAATGTATACACGGATAAATTTTCAAAATGCACCTACATAATTCAATGCTACTCATCGTAATCCAAAGCCCTGTGATTGATTAAAAGTTCAAAATCGCTTTCGTCATTTGAAGGTCCAATTTCAATTGATTTTTTTTGGCAACTTAAAGTAAGCGATAAGTTTTTGTGACGAAGGTCGGGTGGTCAGTTGCTTGTAAATGTCACAATAACCACCTATACATGACTGAAGCCCTTTTTGGAATTTTTTACTACTTTCTTAATTTTTATCTATTTTAAGAAAATGCTTTCCAATTTGTTGGAAAGCTGGATCCCTGCATATTTTTATCCACTCTCAAAGAATCTGGTTCTTCTTGTGTGTCCGTTTTCATAATCTATGAAATTATTGATAATGTCGCTGTCATTGAAAGTTTCGTCTTCAATCAAGCGCAGGCTGCTGGAGCGTTGAGAGAAAGCAAATGAATGCGCATTGTCGTGAGACTGTTTATAACAAATGAACAGAGCGTCTTGAAGTGTCTACATTTCAGTAGCGTAACGTACACCCCCACATCCCGAGGGGGGTGCAGGACTCTAGGGTCCCAAGGCCTGACTTGCGCTAAATACGTATTCACTCAATTTATAAAATATTAAAGACAACACCTGACTTTCAGGGAGAGGGGGGTCCTAACATTCTCAGTTATGACATTGGTAAATAGATGGAAAACATTACAGTGGCTCCAAAGCCATTGAAATTCATACATCGCATGAAAAAGATTGCACATTAAAAATCGCATAAAAAAGACCACTCAAAAACAGGTTCTGCTGTATTTAAAAATTTTCAAAAAGAGTCGGCAGATCACATCTTATCTACTGGCTGGCCACATGCGGCTCGCTTGTTTGACACCCCTGTCGTAGAACAATGCAGTTTTGGCTTTAAGTACGATATCAATTTGCAAATTTTCTGAATTATTATTTCATATTTTTTCGTAAGTTATTAAGGTTCTATTGTGTAAATAAATGTTCAAATATTATATCTTACCTATTTTTCCTACAAATAATAATAGTATTGCATATTTTTATTTTTAATGCTCTAATACAGTTTTATATTTCAACACATGCACTATTATTTTTGTATAAAACAATTATGACTAAATTTAATCAAAATTATTGAACATCTTAATATTCTTCACTTAAAAGCAATATGAGTAGTATAAGTATTTATATCGGAGCAGTTGGAGGAAGAACAGTTATGAGATAAACTAAATGGCTATAAGCTATTTAATGAAAAGATTCAGACACCGTCTGTTTTAAGAAACTGTAGTTAGTTTATTGCAAGTTTATTTCTATGTAATTTAATGAACTTTTTTGAATTTTTCAGATGATTAAAAACGAAATCTCTTTTTGTTAGCATTTTGGCTTTATTAACTTAAAATCTTTTTCTATTTTAAGTACTTCTCCAATAAAAAAAATCACAGAAATCGATACATCTTTCTATTACTTTATTGAAATTTTAAATTATGCATTCCAAGATCGAGAGAATTTGGAAGTAATTGAAATCTAAATAATTATTGAAGAGCAAAAGCAACCAACAAAAAACGAAAGTTTTATTTTTCTTTAGTTATGAAACTTATTTAAAGTATATTTAAGAGGAATTATCAGAAATTAATAAGTATAAGCTTCAATATAGTACCATGATTCAAAGTAAATCCTGTAAAATCCTATGGTTGTAAAAAGTACAATTTTTAAAAATATTTTTAAATAAAATAAATTTTTGAATAAATATGTAACTAGAGAAAGTAACTGAAAACATTGTAAATTATATGATCAAATGAAACAAAAAAATGGGTATTTCCTTCTTAGTTATTAAAAGTTATGCCACAAAGTGATCACATTTAATACATTGATGGTAAAAAAATGGTTTTAGTTATTTTCATTCATAAATAACTGAAAAATATTTAAAATTAATATTGAAACATGCTGTATTGTATTATAAGAGTAAGCTGAAATAGACCAAGTCATGCACAAAAAATAGAAGTTTAGAGTGTTATTACATAAAGTTGTATTAAGAGAACTTCTACAGAAAAATATATGAAAACATTCACTTTTTTTGAGTAATGAAATATTAATTTTATGCAAACTTTTATCCTGAAGTGTTCTTCGCGTCATTGAATATCGTGCATAAAAATGAACATAACAGAGACGAGATACAAAATAAATAATTTTCGCAACATTTTGGTTTCGTGTCTACAGATACTTTACTTTGCAGTTTTAGAATTCCGTGAAGTCAAACTTGTTCACGAAAAATAAATTTGCTACGTATTGATTTATGACATAGCAGTTTCAAGCAGTCTGCATTGCTATAACAGTTTCTTTTGCTTCTACTTATTTCATAATACTATTGACTATATAAACTTTCAAAATACCATGTATTATATATCCCTGAATACAGTCAGCTTATAAATATATTTTATTGGTTATAAGCTAAAACAGTGTTGTATGGAATCTCATATCCAACAGTATAAATAGAAATCGTCTCATGCATACCTAAAATTTACCATTATGGCTAATGTTCAACATTCTTCATCGGCTTAATTTAAAAACATGCACCAAAAAAAATCATTAATATATATTTCTTTGTGTAGCTCTAAATTATTAAACTTACATATATGTGTGGTATTTATGAACTACATTAAAAATACAAATATAATTCCTACCAGTTACATTCAATACATTTCAATACATAGGGGAATGTGGAAACAACAAATATAAAAACTTAAGGTAATTATAACATGAATTCACTCTAAACCATATATTTCATTCCGGTGATATTAATTTCAGTATATATTTCATACATCTTCAGAGAATTAATAATAGATCGTAATTTCAACATTCCAATAAATTATTTGTTTTTATTTATGATACAAATTACTTCTTTCAGGTATATAGCAGACTAAAATTGTTGTAGAAATTAGAATAGTTGTAGAACGAATCGCTTATTTAACTATTCGTGAATAATGCATAACAATCCTTAATGAAAGCATTCTATTTATACTTTAGTAATAGGAAATAAAATAAATATTATTGAATGGTTTTTATTTGCGTTATTATAGTAATAAGCTTATTATTTTTTTAAACTTTAAATTCAATATTTTTATTGAATTTTTTAAAAAAACCCTTTTTAATATAAAACAGAATTGATTAAGCAATGATTATTTTAATATTAAAGCAATTTTTAGTGTTCAGAACTTAAATTATACCCTGTAATTAAATATCTCAAAATTGAATGAATTGTTATCAATCTTATTTTAATAAGTATTTGAATATTATGTTAAAGATGCATCTGCGTGAGCTTCTACCTACTCAATGATTTGTCGAGCTTATCCCCTAAACTTAAATTCAAAAATAGCTGATTTCTCTGGTCAACCAATCACAGAAGCTCCACTCAATACCAACTCATTCGATCTTTTTACATCTAAAACCAAACAAAAGCTACAAAGATGTATCTGTAATAATACTCACCCTTTTTTAATAAAAATGTCAACAAAAAAAAAACAAAAAAATGGTTCGTGGAACGCCACGCAATAGAAGTGAAACTTCTTTGATGACGTTGGATCATTGATTATTTGTTCTAATATACCAAACTGACCGTGTACGTGTCTCAATCGCCTAATTTGCATGAAAAGTAATCGTGGTGAGAAAAATATAAGTCTTTCTGATATCAAATTCAAAGTATGAAGATGAGCTGGAATTGCTGGACATACAAAACCATTGTATTTTGATAAATTTGGTATAATTTTCTTACTTCAACTTTGTCGGCAATTGTAGCATGTTTTAATGTTTTCTAAATTAATTCTGGTAAAATATTTTTGTGCTCAGCAACAGGCGTTCTCAAATAATCTCTAAACCATAATCTATCACAAATCGAACACCCGTGAGCAAAAAAATTATCAACGAATCGCTTTTGAAAATCTTTGTGAGCATTGTTATAGGAATCATAGTCTTTGTAACGTAAGATAGAATTTACAGTCGATTCACATGCATCAGTTCCAACACGCACTAGACTTGTTGAGGGCTCTGTAGTTCATGGCACACAAAGTCCGTATTAATCTATGTTGTCATTAGAAGATTCTCAATAGCACACATTCCCATCCCTTAAACTCGGCATTAAGAGAGTATTTTGCAATGTTCTATTCTGTGCTCGATATTCTCTCATGTACTCTGATGGAGATTTGGAGTAGCACTTGATGAATTTGCACTATTTTTTTGTCACTTTTTTGACTAGACTTGCTGCTAGTTTTTTTTCTTTCACGAAATTCTTTTTCACGTTGTGCTTTTGATTTAGGCATTCTGACTAGAATTAATAATAGTCAACTCAAATAAAAATAAAAAATAAAAAAAATAGCCGCTGAACACATCGCCATGTAGCCAATAATCTAAGGAAATATTTCAAAAAGGAACGCCTTTGCTGCGAGTGCTACTATTTTTTCTACACCGTAATGCAAACACTACAACTCATACAATCGTTGATAGATGTTCCCGGGTCTGGGGGAAAAGGATCCCCAATCGGAAGGTGGACAATTTGACCAATCGGAGAAGTGGGCAAACATGCAACTATTTCATGGATATGACGCAATCCACGTGGTGTCCCGCTCCCTCCTTTCCTCCCGCTCACTATCTAATCACCATGGCAATGATTTGGGGTGGGGAGGGAAGATTACTTCCATTCGCTTTTTCACAGTAACGCAAAACTGGGCTTGGCATTTTTTCTTGTTTTCTTTGCAGTTTTTCTTCCTCTCTTTCATTTTTTATAGGTAAATAAACATATATTAATTTTAAAAAAGGTGTGAATCATTACTCTTTTAATAAATAGTGCTTATGAGTTTGAAATTTGTATTATGCTGTTTATAAAGTACATTAAAAGATGAATCTCTATATAACGAATTTTCCAAGTAACGAACTTTTTTTCGGGATTTAGGGACTTCGTCATGTAGAGGTCCGACTGTATTTTTATATAACTATTTATTATTACTTATATATTTTTCTACTACCTCACAAAATTTGAATGTCCTAAGTTAACGTTCAGAGTTATGATAAATTTTATGTTTTCTTTTCACACAAACATATCAAAATCAAATAAAAACTATGAACTGATTTATCTCAGAACGAAACAATCACTTGATTTTCGTTTCATCAAGTGCTGAAACATTTTTGTTTCTATTTTGCACCTGACATTTTTATACTTTTTCTAATTGTTGCTGTTAATATATGAATAGAAATGTATTTAACTTTTGAAAATTTATGGTAGTAAAAATTCATGCATTTTTAAAGGATATCTTAGTAATCGATTATAAGAATTTTATTTTATGAACTTTATATAATCATGTTATTACAAAATTAATAACCATATACCACCCATCCGTTATAGTGATTAGTGACGCAGACTTCTGTACCATAGGGCTTGGGTTCGAATCTCGAAGAAGGCATAATTGTTTGTAATCAGGCGTACAACTAACTCTTGACCATAATGAACTTCATGGATCTTGGTTTGTTGTTACTGTCGATCAAGTGGTATACGTAATATCCACAACACAAAATTCCTACCAGCTATTGTTTTTTGTTCAATATGTTTGTAAATCAAATTTTTCATGTCTGCATAACTTCATGAATTTGTAATTTTTTAAAAATTATTGATTCATTTTTAAAATTATTTTTGATTTATTTATTTTGAACAAATATTATGTTTTACCTATTACAGATAGCTATATGGAATAGAAGCAAACAATTCGTAAAACTCATTGCGTCAAATATTTTTATTTAAATTGTTCCATGGCCCTTAATTATATTTTACCGCATCAGAAGAAGGAATTCCCTCTTAAGCATCGTAAGGCAACGAAATATAGATAAAAAAGCACTAAAAGTGAAAATCCGTTCTAGTTATTCCTTGCCATGTACTAGAATATCGATGTCTGATAGCATATAAGAATTTACCAAAGAGCAGGAAATTATTGAAAGAAGAACACACACAGACGTCGGGTAAAATTTCAGTACTTTCGACACAATCCCGAAATATTTCTTCATATTAATCAATATCGAGAAAAAAAAAGTGTTTCATTTAAATACATTTCCTTATATATATATTTTTTTTTTGTTAGAAAGTCGTCATTTTTATTTATTTTTATTATGTAACATGCCCATATTATTCGTACAAGGATTATTAATTCGTTATTAAAATAAGTTAAAAAATCATTTTGAGGCAATCAAATCAACTTAAAGTAAGTATTAAGGCACACCACAAAATGAATTTTCTCACAATTCTTTAGTTAGCATTTTAGCAAAAAAATAAATAAATCTTAAATATTACATTGTACTTTACATTTGTACTAATATTTAAAAAAGCCCAAAAAATTGAGTTATTCTACAGTAATTTGCCATTAAACAAATAAGATGAAATCTAACATCTTTTTTTTATCAATCTCCGTAAAAAATAATGCGCTATTATATTTAGAGATTTTTAATAAATATGATTCAATTTAAAATGAATCAAAACTTCTTTTTTAATTGTGTAGTATTTTTTCATAGATTTATTTTTCAATCTTAAATAAACAGGCAAAATATTGTAATAGAAAATTAATTTTATTATATTTTTCTGTATTAAAAAAATTATTAATTGCTTTCAGAGAATTTAAATGCTTTATAAGAAATAGCATTGTTCTTTATTTTATATGGAAAATAAATTAATTTAAATATTTCTTATTTTTAAAATCAATGTAAAGGTTGTGATTAAAATGGGCAAATAGGTATGTTGTTGAAACTTACAAAGGGCTCTGTTGTTTTCGTTCGGCTATAATTGACAAATAATACACGCGTTATGAAGATCCTTACAGTGGCTTTTATTTATCAAAGTCACAACATGTGAAAACATGATTACTGAATATAAATATCTTCTTAACGCATAAAATTTTTAAAAGTAATAAATACAAAAGAGCTTACTTGAAATACACTTCGAAAAGATTTTAAGAAATTATGGAATATATATTATGTTACTAATTGATTTATAAATTGCATAGTAGTGTGGAATGTCGAAGCTACACGACGATATTTGATGACGGACCTCCAGATTTTGAACCTAGCTAAAGTGACGACATATATGAATTCAGAGGTTTGTATTTTTTATTTCACTTCTCATATACGAAACTTCACTTTTTGATCAACAGCTGTATGACATTGTGTAACAGTTTCTATTTGGGTCTTCTACTAATCCTCTTGAGAGATATATTCTCAAACTGTGATTTTAAAAACTGTTTTCTGTAAATATGCCTTGATTGATGCAAATGTAGTTTCTATGTAAGTGCCAGTCGTTGAGTATTGGAGATAATGGTTAAAAGCTAATCGTAAATTGAAATCCAAGTGTTAGTATGCAGTGACTGGTGGTTGAGTATATTAAGATTAGTAGTGGTATGAGAATCCACCAGAATAGGGGAAGAAATCAGCCATGCAGCTAAACGAGCTATCAGGCTGCGAGCAGGATCATTCAAGGAGCTTTAACTAAAATAAGTAGTTCGGATAATTTAGTTATTTGATTTCGGGTTAGATTTCTCATTGCTCCCAAAGTTAAGTTATAAATCTATATTTCGTAAGGCGTTAAGAGTTGAATAAAATTAGTTATTCTAAGATTATGTCTGCTTCTTCCTCGAACTCTCCCTAACCCGTGACATCAAGGTCGTGATAATTGTTTAGTTAAATCAGTGTTTTCTCAAACTGTGGTGTTCCCCCCTTTGGGGTGCATGATAACTTTATGGGAAGGGGGTGCCAACATACTGAAAAGTAGAAAACAAAAGATTATATTTAAAATTATTAATTTACTGAAAGTAAGCAAACAAAATACATTCTGACACAGTAAAAAAATACACATTTACACAGGTATGCACAGGTACACACTTATAAATGTATCAGTACTGCACAATGTATTTTATAATTTTTGACCACTGCTCCCAACAAGCATGTACAATAGATACTTCCGGCCAAATCTTTCCGCAATATCTCGAAAAGAAAATCCACCTTCTTGTAGCCCTATTACACGATCTAGTTCAAAATCTGTAGGTTGCGGATAATGGCTTCTTCGTCTTGATAAAGACACTATTGACTAATATCAACTCAATACGTCAAATTTCACAGACAGATAACGCTCATGAACTAAAAGCACGCCTTTAAGGTAACCGACTACGTTCGGAAACGTGATTTTGCAAAAGCGTATAAATGGATAATATTTATATTTAGTGTCAGTTAGATTAGAAAATGTATATAAAATTGTTTTACGAATAGTATTACAATATATTTAAGTACAATATTTTGACAAAAAATGAACATAGAATGACCTATTTTAAAAATATTCAACTTTTGTGAAAAATACTTCTATTATAATAATATTTTGCCTGTATATAGTTCAGACATCTGTACAGAGGTTCAACTAGAATTTTTGAAATATATAACTTAGAAGTGGGTTTATCCTTGTTTTACAACAACGGAGGGGAGAAATGTTAAGAAAAAAACGCCTATAATTATTTCAGTTGATTATAATTCTGAAAATAATATGAATTTTTCAAAATTCCTAGTTGAGACTCTCTGGAGAAGTCTTTACTTTATCTAAACACACACACACACACAAAATATTATTATTATAGAAGTATTTTTCATAAAAGGAGACCGTTTTGAAAAAAGATTATTCTAAGTTAATTTTTTGCCAAAATATTGTATTTAAATAATTTTTTGTCATAATGTCCTTAAAACATTTTTATACATGTATTTTAATCTAAGTGACACTAAATATCATGAAAATTATCCATTTATGCGCTTTTTTATAAAATTACGGTTCCGCGAACGTAATCGGATACCTTAAAGCAACCCTGATTTATAAGTTCCAAGTGGCGCTACCAGCGCCATACTGAAGCGCGAAACTTGGATCGATGTCATCTTTCATATGTATAAATACGCCTATCAAATTTATTTTATCTTAACTTTTTTAGTGTTGGGATTTTTTTTCCTGTTTAAGTGTTATTAGGGCTGTGAAAGAATTTACAGTCAAAAATTAGGTAAAAGAAATATTGGTTAAATTTAGTTCTCTCAAGAAAAAACTTAAAATAAACATATTAAAACAAGTGTTAAAACTAATATAAAAAATTCTTCATTTTTAAAGAATAATATTTTTGAAACAATCTTCCAAATGATTTTCAAAATATTTATTTCCGGAATTATATGTTTTCTCATGGATTAAATAAAAATTAATTTTTTATTCTGGCACTCATTTTTAATTTTATATGCATGAATTCATTACTCATCATGAAACTAATTCTATTATAAAATTTGTCACAGAAAAATCACATTTGATGCAGTAATAAACAATATTACTAATTTTTCAAAGGTGTTTTAAACGATTTTATTTTATGTCTGTTTATGTGTCTAATATGCATTATTCTGAAAAACTTTGAATGTTTTTGACTATTCCTTTGGCAACTGCTGTTATCATTCTGCATTACATTTTGGTAGCTTGTTCGGGAACGTGGTAACAAGTTAAAAAATATTACTAATAGCTTTTTCTAATAAAAAGAGCCATGAATCCAATAATACATAAAAATATGTACTGTGGTGATAATTCGCATTCTCAAAACACGTTGCCATAAATGTGGATGTTCCTTTAAAATACTAGGGACATAGATCATTTTTTAAAGCTTTTGGATTTTTAAAAATGCTTCAAATCACATACTACAATTTATCACAATACAAAATGTATACATTATTTATATTAAATGTTTTATTCATGTTTATGCATTCACCAAAATAAAACATTTTGCATCTGGATACAATTACATTTGTAAATAAGAAATTACATCAATTGACGTCAAATACAGTTTTCAAAACAGTAAAAAATGACAATGAAATTGATACTATAATTCACGAATTTTAGTTTTATTGATTATTAATTTAATTTAACTATTAATTATACGTATAATCTGCGTATTAGCCTGGAATAATTGCCTCTATTCGATTAAAAAAATGACTGAATCATGCATATATATATATATATATATTACCGCTAAAGTGCATAATTCAGTTATTTTATAGAATACCTATATATAGGTATTTCTTGAGAAATAACTAGACAAAGCTAAAGTATATAATAAATGTAAGATTTCATACTTTTTGTCTATTTATTCTATGAAATAACTAATGATAAACCATTTAAGTGAAAAATAGACAATTTCAAAGTTATTTTATAAATTAATTTATCATAAATAGCTAAAAGCTCTGCAAAAATACATTGTATCCCTATTATAATATTAATTAAACAGAAAGAAAAATAATATATTGCACAAAAATACTTATATTTAAATATTATAAAAAAAACACATGTTGGGAATGAAAAACTGTTAATTCATAAAAACGTTGTATAAACGTTTTGAAATAAAAGTTAGTGAATATTAAGTCAAATTTTATGAAATACCTTTATTTTACTTTTCCTCATTTATTAGAGTAAGTATTGTTGCGGTGACCATTTGAATTGCATAGCATATTATTTTTGAAGCAAACACACTTTTTAATGTTATACATTTTTTTACACGATCTCTGTTTAAATCTTTGTCAACTGCCGCAACTTTGTGCTGTTGCAACAGATCGAAGCATTGTGTCAATATTCGGAACTTCTTTAATGGAAATTAATTCTCACTCACATATACGAAATCAGATCTATTGTTTTATTCAGCCATTTCTTGTGCCTAATCGGAAAAATCCTTCTCCAGTATTTTCCATGCCGACAGCTAAAACGGATCTATAGCGTCTCCACTTCTATCAACTTCAGGTACTGGAAGACGAACTGTAGTGCCTACAGATGCCTCGGAATAAGATTTTTTCCTGACAATAATTTCATTTTCGTAACTTAAATTTCTAGACATTTTCTAGCTCCTTGTCTTTCTTTCTCGATATTTTATTGTTTTATTTAGACACAAGCTACAGACTTTCTGTTCAATTTTATCTTCCGTGTAACAAACTTCTGAGCATGAAAAATGGATCAGCTGCTCGCTTTTACTGCAAAAATAATCTAAATTTTCTGAACACACGACGTACAATTTTACAGTGTTATTAAGGGGTATACCTTCATAATACTCGAAAGGCACTTTTAGAGTTTCCTCAAAGATGCGTTTTCGGAAAAAACGGCAGCATCTTTATGTGCGGAACATTCAGTTAAGAACTGTTAAGTAAAGAGCATTTTTTTTTCAAACCGTTCTTCATCCTCTACTGCATCAAACTCTACTCTTGGAACAGGAGTTGTGGACAGTCCAATTCTTGGATTACAGCCAAACGTAGCCTCGTAAGGCATTCTCTTAATACCAAAATGAAGGGCTCTGTTTTTCATAAACTGAATAAATTTAAGGCCATGACTTCATGAAATAGATTGGTTGTCTTGTATCCAAGCTGTTAACATGTTTGTTTTTGACGTCTTTATTGGCACTCTCAATGCTACCTTGCTTCTGGCTATGTCTGGATTTGTCATGCGCTATATTTTAAATTTCAGCAAAGTTTTTTTTTTCAAAGTCATGTATAATTTTATTGCAGAATTCACTTCCATTGTCGTATTGAAGTAAACATGTGGCACTAAATAACAAAAATATATCGAGCAAATACATTACGACCTGTTTTGTCTTTTTGTTGCACAAAACTTCATCAAATGATCCTGGTAAACTAAATAAATTTACTGTTTCCATCAGATTGAGGCTGAAAATCTGTGAGATCTACTTGACGCCTTAAATTCAGATGTGGGAACACCATTGCCCTAACCCTGATGCCTTTCTTTTCCATATTTCGCTTTTGTTGACCAGGTTCGAAAACACTCCAAAATAGCTTTATGTCATTATGAGTTATGTTTTTATATAGGTGATTCAGTTCTTTTACCATGCGGTCTTTCTTCCACCATATCCAATAGAAACATGAGCTTTATATGAAATATCAAAGATCATGTCACTTGAACAATAAAATGTCACATGAGATCTTTCATCGGTTACTGGCATAATTTTGTTCTCTTTCTTCAAGGATATCATAATGCTGGAATAAACAATAGTCTCATGGTACTTTTTTTGCGTTCTTTTAGCACTTTTTACTTGTGTATCAAAGTTAGTAATTTTTCCCGAGTAAATGCAGCACTGTGTTCCACGCTTATTTAACAAAGAATCAAATCTCTCATGCATAAAATCGATCTTATTTATAGGTTACTTCTATCACCGTCAAAAATTGCTTGAAAAACAGATGCAAGTGTGAACACTAATAATCAAAATATAAAAGCACTATGTAAACACAAGCATGTCAACTAGAATGCGTTAAAGATTTCGAAAATTTAATTATACTAAATTTCAAAGAACTTTCGAGAAAAGAATCATAGAATTCAGTAATTCTATGCACTTTAACTGTATTGTCTAGTTATTTCATGAAATACTATTGTTCTCTGAAAATAACGGGTTTCACACTTAAATGGTAACACATGTACACAATAAAAGAGTCTGATATGGATAAAAAAGAACAAATGATTGAATTTACGTGCACATCTCGTCTTATGATACACAATTAATGGCTACAAAAACCAACAACTGAAGCACACCATACATTCTTTAAGAATTAGAATGTAACATTATGAAATATTAAAGGAGAGTAAGAAATGTTTCTAAAATATTGAGAGTTATATACTGAACGTTACAATCTATGGAACGAGACAGAGTATCTTACATTTAATGGACTCTATTTGCGATGGAAGAAATTGCCAATCGCCTTGACCACGTTGTGAGCACAATTCAGAGATGTAAGGCAAGATGGTGTCACAGGATTATGTCAAATTTTGGGGGTGATTCAGAGATGAAAAAAAATCCTCTGAAAGGAAGATTTGCATAAAGACTCATTTTTCATTGCATAAGACTTTCAGAAGCCGAATTATCCTCAAAAGTCTGCGGGAAAGATATTGGCCCTAATGGCCGCTAACGACTGGAATTACTTTAAACCCTCAACACATATCACGAAGTCTCACTTGGAGTCAGCTTTACCACCACTGGTCAAATTAATTGTAACGGGTACTTTTTCAGATAAATCATGAACTTATTTAATGATACATAACGGTTATGCTTGTGTTGGAAATATCACCCCTCCCAGCCCATGCCATCAAGTGTCAACCAGTTTAAAAAAAGACATGATTTAAAGTTGTGCATATTAGCAGCAATATACACATTAAAAAAAGTCCAGTTCAAACGCTACACAAATCAAATTGCTTATGGTCTAGCCATTTTTGCAGGCTACTCTATATATCTTATTCAAGCATGTAAGGTATTATGTCGCTCGACGAACTATCAACAAAAATGACATCGATTACTGGCTGACAAATTATCTTGATCCCTCACAATTCATATTCGTTTGGCCTTATCGGCTTGTGGTTCACGGGGCACCACAGGTGCATATTGTAAAATGATTTCGATCTGCAATGAACTCAGTTTGGTAAAGAGCATCTCAAAATACCTTTAACTTTTCATCTTGTACTGCATTTAAAACTATTTACATAATTTTTTTTCGTTTTAAATTTCTCGTCAGAAATATCCATTTTATGTTATAATTTGTTTCTAGCAATGTTTCAGAGCTTTTTTGAGATTTAAAGAAAAAAATTGAAATAAAAAACAATTTTTGATAGAAGGTAAAAGGGATTTCTACCCAGAAAATTCCACTAGATAATTTTAAATTATCTTTGATATTCGTCTACGTTTGAATTCAAGACTATTCTGATTAATAATTTAAATATTTGAAAAAATATTGTGTATAAATTAAAACTTATATGCACGATTTATTTGTTATTTCAAACTTATATGGATATAAAAAAAAATCAAATCTAAGAATATCACTCATTAAGAAATAAAAAATATTACATTTTGTGTTTTCGTTAGATCATTAATTTTACTCTTCTAGTATTATTATTTCCAACACTGAAGGAAAAGATATTATAATTTTTTATATTTTTTTATCCTACCATACTTGTTTTTTATTCTCGGATTCATTTGTGAATAAAAGTAAAGACAAAACTATTCATGAACTTTTGATAAAGTTATTCTACACTATGAAGGTTTAATTCAAAAGAAAATATCGCACCATAAAATATATTCATAAGATTAAATGTGAAGCAAAAGTTTAAAATATATTTCATACCAAAATGAAGTGCTAGTAAAATTTTATATTTTATAGAGCTTTTGCTTATTACAGTAAAAACCTTTATTTAATGTTTTGTCTTCAAAATATTTTTTTAAAAAATCATAAGTTTATTAATGATATTCTGAGTAAGATTCGTTACTTAACAATTTTTTTAAATATTCTCTTATTTTTCTTGTTTTAAGTACTTTTACAGGACCTATTTATGTGTAAGTTGAAAAAATAAAGCTATTTATTAGTTAAAAAGAAATCTATTCATATTTTTAATTTCCTTTTTATTTCTCGTAAACTTTAAAATGAAGCTAAATTTAATAGAAAATTTTAGACTTGCAAGATTAAAATTGCTACGTACTTACATTTTAACTCTAAACATATACATATTTTACACTAAGGCTATGACGTATTTCTACTCAAAATATATACATTATGTATACTTCAAGGAACTCTCAACAACAGTAATGTAGCTATTTAAGTTTAGCATTTATTTTTTCACATTCTTTTTTGCTTGAACTTTACAAAATCTATCTGTGAACAATGTAGAAACTCTATGCAGCGTAAAATATTCCATTATTGAATATTTTTGTGTTCTAGCTCAAAATTCTCTCAAATGTTACTTTCTTAGTATTTATTTAACCGTTTCCTCCTTTGTAAGTTATTCCAATTATATACTGCCTCAATAAAAAGGTGTCACCGAGCTTTCAAAGGAACGGATTATTTACCTTTAAAATTCTCCTTCAAGAATGATATTTTCTTCCCATAGACTGACTTAAGAGTCGCTTCCCAGATTAGCATATTTCAGATCAATATTTCAAACTGTCGCATTAAATCTAAGCCATGGAGTGTGTCATAAAAATTTAAATAATACCTAAAGTTGTGAAAGGTGGAAAAGCAAATTTTAAACAAGACCCACTAATTTAATTATGTAGCATATATGAGAATATTTTAAAGCGATCAATTATGTTAAAAACGCTTTTCAAAAACAAAACAATATCAACTGATTTGCTTTTGTTTTAATTTCCATGGGAAAAACTAAATAATGCATAAATATTGTTTTTCCCTTCACATTTCTGGGTGATATATAAAGGAAAATGAGCTAGAATCAACATTATAAAATATTTCTCTTCCTAAGCTAATCTATTAACCCAGTGTTTCTCAAACTGTGGGTTGCACCCCCCTGGGGGGGCGCTAGCATATTAAAAATAAAAGGTTAAAAAAAATTAACTTACTGGAATGAAAAAAAAATACTTTTTGATATAATAAAAAAATACAGATTTACATTGATATGATTTATATATACATCTGGTGAAAAGGTCATCAAAAAAAAAGGATTCTACTTTGGCTTTAGCTTCTTTGACCCTATAACTAAATAAAAAAATATTTTGTTTGCTTTACTGTAATCCTACGATGAAAATTTTTTTATTACTTTTTTTAATCTAAAATATTACTTTTCTGGCTTTCAAACTTACTGGTATGGTTACCTGCACCCCTTTTTTTGGGGGAAGTTGTAAATTATAAATTCGTTGCTTTTTTTTTCACAATGTGAAAGAGTTTTATGATACATGTATAAGCATTTGGGTCTTTGAAGGTTTAAACCCCCAGTTTTAAATTTTAAAGGTATACTGAAACATAATAAAAAAAATCGTTAATTCTGGGAAAACGTTTATTTTTACCTGCCTTTGACAGAAATCCTCAAATTCACAGTCTTAATGGGAGCTAAAATGAATTGATAAAATATCCCCTTTTTTTTGGGATGGGAAACGTTTTTAGAATTTTAAAGGTATTTTTTAACCGGGTTTCCCCGGGCCCGACCACTTTTTTTTCAAAATTTTTTTGAACTGCTTTTTTTCCCTATGAATAACTTAGGGGTTTTTAAATTGTAATGTTGTGTGATTGGTTTATAAATGAAAATGAGCAGAATGAAAAAAAAATTGGGCATCTGTGATCCCCTTTTAAAAGGGAAATTAAAGCTGATCAAACAAGGGAAACATTTGCTGAAATAATCATATTAATCATGTTAGCAAAAAATAAATTTGAGAAAAGCAATAAACATAAAACAAAGGGAAAATTTTAAATAGCTAAAAGAACTTTATAAAAAAAATATGAAGCCATAATGTACCGCAAAATGACTTACCCTGTCAAAAGACACAAAAAGAAAAAGCCCAACAGGATTTTTTTCGATCATCAAAGGACAAAAAATTTGTTGTGAAAAAAAATGTGACAGTTTTGCTTGCAAATAACACCTGTAATTTTAGCAAAAAATGTCTGTGATTTGTGTCCATTAAAGGGCACCAAAATTTGGGACAATTTAGTTGTTTTTTTGGATATTTTTTTTAAATTATGAAAAACAAATGAAAAATCCTTGAGATATAGTATATTTTCTCAGTTAAATTATTCACTGAAATTGGATTTTTATCTTGTATTTAAAAAAATTATAAAAAAAAAATTGGGGGGTTTTCCCCCCGACCATTAACGTTGGATCGAGTGCACACCTGATCCCGGCCTGCAAATATTAAAAAATAACAATTGCTATTCATTAGAGTTTTATATTCTTTTTTTTCTTAACATTTTTGTAAATGCTAAATCGGAGGCTTAAAATTACAGTTCATTCAAAACCGTTTTTAATATGAGTATTCATTTCAATAAATCATTTTTCATTTTTTTATACATTGTCATGCACTTGGTTTTACTCTCCTTACAATTGCTATTATATCAAAAATAATATATTCATTTTTAAAAAAAAAAAACTCAAAAAATGGGGACTTCAGCTAGTATAAGAACAAGTTTAATAATTATCGTGACTTATGGGGTTTTTTTGCAGAGCAAAAATTTTTTAAAAGGGAAAGGCTAAAATTAGAAATTGACACATAGGTTATTTTTTTTTATATTTAGCTAGACATATTTTGTCTTCAAAGTAGCCATCCAGAAAACGGGTTCACAAAGGTAGGGTTTAAAAAAAAGGGAAAGATGAAATCTTTTGTTTTTAGTGCAGAAAATTCAGCATCCACCTCTATCCCAAAATTTAAAGGTGATTTATTACAAAATTTCCCTTTAATTTCGTCATTGGGTGTGAACTCTATGAAGATCTCTTTTTTTGGGGTTGAGAGCCCTTCTGAAGTATTTTGAAATGGATCCCCAACCATTCGTAACTTACTATCAATTTGCCCCCGTCTTTTACTTTTTTATGCTTTATTAAAAAAGTCGTATGTTCGCTGCGATTTAAAAAAATATCTATAATTTTGTTTTAATCCCCCGCCGTAAAAACTTAATCCGTGAATTACAATTAACCCTGAAATTTTGAATTTTCATTCAAGGTTGGTCGCTAATCGATTCAGCCAAGATTGACTAGAATTGTACGGGGCAGCATTTTTTTCATGTTTTTTTACGCGTCTGTTGGCTGCCTAGACTCACATGAACGTTCAATCCAGATGTAATAGATATGATAAAAAAACACCATAGATTAGGGTATTTTTAATGACATTTGTACTTTTAAATGGATCTTGAAAAGGAAATAAATTTTTTAAATTTAAAAATTATTTCTCAATCTGTTTTTAATTTAAAATTAGAAAAGAAAAAAAAACATAATTAACCTATTCTTAAAAATAATTTACTTAAAATATATATTACTTAAGAGAAATATATAAAAAATTTAATACTTATCTTTTTAAAACTGAATTAAGAAAAAGTTTAATAAGTATTAGGACTTCCCTAGGCTTTTTTGCAAAAGCAAAGTTTTTTCAACGTTTTTTAGAAATTACCCTCTGAGTTCTTTTCTATATTTATCTGAATCTATATTTTGTCTTTAAGCAGCCACCGCATTTTTTCAATATTTCCAATTTAAAAAAATTTGAAAAGGAAAAAAAAACATAATAATTATCCTATTATTAATTTTTTTGTGCTTATATATAAAAGTAACTTATACAAAATTTAATACTTATGTTATTAATTTGTAGGTTTAAAATTAAGATCGTGTTTTTAAGCTTTAGCGTCAAAGTGCATTTTTTTGCATTCAGTAATTTATTAATATAAAAGGGGGGCCGCGATAAAATTTGATTAAAAAGGGGGGGGCGCCAGTTTGAAAGTTTGAGAAGCATGTTTAACCCTTCCCTTTCCCCAAATTTTTTTAAATTTTTATGAAAAACTATATCAGATAGTTTTCAGGTAATAATAAAAAAGAAAAATATATATAAAAAATTAAGCAGTTTTAAATTGAATTTCAATCATTTTTTTGTTTGTTGCAGAAGTGCAACATTGCGCAGTAGTGCAGTAAATTACAAAACTTTTTTTTTATATGAGGATTTTATTATTCATTGTTATAAATTGATTTAGCCTTACATACAATGAAAATTTTTGAAGCAGTTATTGATTTTGTTGTAACAAAGTCCTACGTTACAATTTTCGCATTCCAAATCCATAATTTTTTTCTTGGGAGCGTGTCAACTCCATGGAATTTTATTACTTCTTCTTTCAATGAAATTATCAATTTTTCCATAAAAATTCTTTAACAATATTTTATTATTCATAAAAAAAATTTAAAAAGGTTCTCTGACTGAAATATTTCTATCTAATTTATTATCATCATCCGATTTTTTTATATTCTGAATTGTATTTTGTGAACAAATACTATTTTCGCAGTCACTATGCGAATCTTCTTAGATGACACACAATCAGGTAAAATTCAACATCATCATCAGAATATTCCTCACTTAACCTTCCTCACTTAGACCGTCCTCACTTAATTCTTCCGAATTATTCATATATCTATCTATTTCATCTTGGGTTAGTATACGCTTTTTGGCCATGTGAAAATGGTAACCAAGGACCAATGTTGAAGACCTGCAACATATAATTAAAATCTAATTTCTTTTAAACTTTTTCCATTAGAAAATCAAAATTACTTTTAAATAAACATAAAATGTTTAAATTTTTACCTGGTAATTTATTTTTCCAATAAACAAAGGTTTTAAAAGGGTTCGGGCAAAAAACACAGTTCTTGAGACATCAAAGATTTTATAATTGTTGTGATTTCTGGAAAAAAATGTACTTCCACACACATCTAGTGACAAAATTAGCATGTATTTCATTGCAGCAATCTTTTTTTCTCAGATAAGTGATATGTAGGTAATTTTAAAAAAAATATTCAGTCTGTTTAATTAAAATAAAGCTTATGTAGCAGAAATGCAACAAGTGGGAAGTTAAAGGTTAATGAAATTTCCTGATAAGAAAGTTATTGTTTTAAAAAATGTATTTCGTAATAAACTTCGATATAATGAATCCGCAAAATTTAAATTTCTATAATTGTTATATATATATATACATTTTCGAACAAGACAAAAATCGAGTTATATATATATAATTCTTGTGAACTTAATTAATTTCTTAAAGCAAACTATATATACATATACATGTGTATATGTATACTATATACAACGAATTGTCATGAAGTTAAGATAACCCCTTACCTAGTTCAATGTTCAATGTTCTAGCCCGAAGATGTAGTTATGACGCATGAGTGGTTGATGCTTGGATATGCAAAGCTCTTTATTACATTTTAATCTAATTCAAATTGCTATGGCCTGTCACATGGAGACATTGATTTCAGAAACGACGCAACTGGTGGTCTGCTAACGGGTAGCCGTTGTGAGTACTTATCGAAAGTGGTGTATAAATTTTGAAACGGCATGTTACAGGCTAGGGGTTTGTTGACCATGGCGCAGTGATTCCAGTGTAGACTGAAGAATGTTACGCATTTACGACACGTAAGGAGGACTTCAATGGCCATTATATACCACCAGCAGTTACAACAGTGTTGACCTTTACGCCTATCGACACAAAATTCAGGGATCCCTGTTCTGACGGCACGTCACCATCATAATCATAGACAATATGTCAGGGGAAATCAGCATTAATTCAGGATTGAAGAAAGACTACCGGTTTCGACGAATCACATTTTCTGATTAGTCACACTAACGGAAATGCAAATACACCGATTTCCAACGGATATGCTGGTCCTCCACCCTACACACAGCCCGATTCAAGTTGGTGGTAACGATATTCCAGTCTTGGTGATGCTTTCATGGGGCACATTACGACCATCCATCCCCATAGAACAATCCTTGATGTCTGTGTGTGCTATGTGAAGATATTATCACAAACTAGTGCACCCCTTCAGCCAATAGTGCTGCCAATGAATGATGCGTTTAATGATAGGATAATATACCATGCCTCAAGGCATGAATTGTCAGATTGTGGTCCAAGGAACATTCTGGTAAATTTCAAGTAGTACTATTACCTCCGAATTTATATGAAGTGAGTCCAACCGATCATTTGTTGTTCCACCTGAAACGGATTAATTCTGCCACCCTACCACTCGCAATAATTGGAAATTGCGGGACCAGTTGATGAGGGCCTGGTATCAGATATTTCAGACTACCTATCAGGTCTTTGTTGAATCAATGACTCAGTGGGTGTTGGTGGTTTGAGGAGGAACATAGTCCTACTTCATTTTAAATAGGTTATAATATAATATAATATAATATAATAATATAGAACAGAATAGAATAGAATATATGTATGTGTATATAATTATTTTTTAAATAGTGCAAAGGAAACCTATATAATTTTTTGAAAATATTTTTTGTTTATACATATATTTTCTTACAAAACCTCATCGATAAGCCAAATAGAATTTATTTTTCATAATTTAATGTCATTTTATGTTTTTCTTGGAAACGTTTTTCATAAAAACTAAGTATAGCAAAAGCGCTGTTTATTTTTCGTTGACCACTTATAAAATATGGATATTATAAGATGTACATTATCGAAAGAAATGGAGAATTTCTTTACTTATGATTATGTTTTGAACCTTTTACTACATTAAGAAAAAATATCAGGTTAAACATAAATTGCTGATGAAGGTATTGCGTGACCTGCTTTTTGTATTGTAGAGGCTTTTTTTTCATTTCTGTCAACATATTATACTTTTTTTTCTTATGACTCGTTTGTCAAATGAGTAATGCGCAAAATAAACATATGCTTCTTTTTTTTCTTGTATAGAAAATACATACTTCATTCAGATTAAGAAGTAGCCAAAAAGTTAAATAGTGTAGAATAAATAAGCATATGATGGGTTACATACAAATTGAGTTATTTTTATAAATATTGAGAGAGAAGGAATATCCTTGATCCTTTCTGGAAAATGAGGAAAATTAAGCAAACCATATGCTTATAATTTTTACTTAAATGCATTGTTATACTCGAAATTTCACAAAAATAAATAACAATTCGATATGAATTTACAAAATTAATTGTACATTTTGTGCATAAAATTAACATTTAAATGAAACATATACAATTTTATTTCAAAATAAAATTTTATGTCACTTAAAGGAAATATTATGCTTTAAACACCAAAAGATATTTAATCAAAACTAAGTAAAAAAGCAAAAAAAGAAATAAAAGAATCAAGATAAATAAATTTTATAAATTCGGAATTGAATAAGAAAAATAATAAAGTTCCAAGTTTTTAAAAAATATATATTGTTATTATTTTCAATTAATGTAATGCAAAGCATATTTAGCGTTATAAAAGATATCCGAGGAATCTTTTAAAGAAAGTATTAAATACCTTTTAACAGTCTTGTATTTTTATAAAAACTAATTCAGAGTAGAAAATTTACAATTTTACCATTAAATTGTTGCATATATTTTACTGTGGCTACATAATACTTGACTGTTTTACTTCTTTGTTAAATTTGAATGCAATCATCATTGCATTCTCAAAGAAGCATTTGAATTTCTACTTCCAAATATCAAATTTTAATAAATTTCAGCTTATCAAATTAACTTTCAAATTCAAAATAGCTTTAAAAAATGCTTCAAATACAAGCAAAAGGAATGTCAGTTAAATTATCAGACATAATAAAAATATTTAACTATTACAAGTGACATGTAGTTTTAATTCAATAAATTATTTTATCACTCAATCAGATATACTTGACTTCTCAACAGTAGCTTTGTTTATTTTGAGCAAAGACCCGTTTTCCCATAAATAAGAAACATAATACTGACTTATTATATGATCGAGTATTTTAGACAATGTATGAAGATAATAGTAAAGATATACGGACTATTCTCTCTCTCTCTCGGAGCACTATCTAGATTAAACGGATAATGGAACAGATCATTGGAATTTGGGCATACCACAG
Organism: Trichonephila inaurata madagascariensis; assembly: GCA_019973955.1. NCBI lineage: Eukaryota > Metazoa > Arthropoda > Arachnida > Araneae > Nephilidae > Trichonephila > Trichonephila inaurata. The sequence continues at coordinate 66,148 of BMAV01000391.1, forward strand.
GGAATAAGGAGGACTGTGTTCAAAGTCTTCCTTCAAGAACTCATAAATTTTGTTGCTTTTTATAAAAAGAGTTAAATTGGTTGAAAGGATACATAGTATAATGAGATACGAAAATTTTTAAAGGGCATTTGAAAGACTAAGTTTTCATTACGGAAACTGAACAAGGAATAAAACATTTAGATGAGCTCAGTGGGCTTTTTTAATACATAAAATAAAGAAACAAGGAATGAAAATAAACGTAATGTAATTTACTTCTGATTTCTTTTAGACTGAATGCATTTATGCAAAATATAAACTCAAAAAGTAAAACAAGAATAAGAATGAAAATTGTAATCTAACGTAAAAGCGGTGTTCCACTGATACATGATTGACTAAATTAAAGTTTTAAACTCTTTTTCTTCTATTATACTTAATTAATGGCTTTATAATTTTTTGAAAGAAAACTTTTTAAAGGGGATTTTTCAGGTATTATCAAAATTCTTCAGAAGATAAAGAAGTCTAACATTTTAAGAGTATTGGCTGTTTTAGAAACATTAATGTAACTTATGTGTTTTAATAACGCTAAGAATCAATTAAAGTTAGTGATTATTTGAACAGTTATAAGTATTTAAAACTGAGAAAAGACGTATTTGCTATGTTTGCTACTTTTAAATCATGATCTATAGAAACGTAATTTAGGGCGACGTGATAAGAGTTTTATCTAATATTAAAGTAAACTGGAAAAATTATGGTAAGTTCTGATTTATAAGTCTGAAGAAATAAATAAATTATATATGTCTCAAAAGTTTTTTCTACTGTTTGCTTTGAAGTCTTACAATCCAACGTAGAGACAAAACTTCTCACAAACGTATTAAAAAAACTTTTAAAAAAATTGAAATATCTATCTTTAGTAATGTCCGAGTATTTAGTTTTGGGGTAAATGTTTATTTTATTTATTTCTGTTGTAGAATAAGACAATTCCGGTTAAAAAATCGTCTTAGATGATTAGCTATTCGAGACTTTAAAACAAACGATAAAATTACATCGAAACAAAAGAGTTTCTAATTATATACGAGTATCCCACTGCATTTATAAGAAGTTAGAGTAAAAGAATGATTTCTTTTATCATTGATTCTTATGGGTTTTTTTTATGGTGGTTAATCCTCTTCAATATCGTTTAAAATAAAAATGTCCTTTTATTTTTTCCGGAAATATTTTTCTTTTCATTAGTTGGTATTTGGATAGATTCCCTTTTAAAAATAATTGTGAATAGACTTTAAAACAAGAAAAAATAAATTCAAATAAGTTTGCAAAAATAAAATGTTACAATTTAATGATAATGGCTCTTTAAAAAGATATAAAGTGAAAGCTAGTATTATTTGTACTTTCTAAGTGTCTTATAAAAATAACCTTTTAGTAGTAGAATTTCAAAACCAATGAGAGAAGTGAGTTTATTTTCAATAGTATGTATATTTTTTTTTTATTTCCGTTGGGTAAGCTGTTAATTTGTATTTATTTAAGAGCCTCACTTGAATAGGATACATCTACATTTCATCACAAGAGTAAAGATATTTGTGTGTGTAAGGATATGAAACTCTACTTATAACTTCTCTAGACTATACTTAAAATATATATTAATGTCAACGATAACCGATGAAAGAACCATATTTGTAGTCAATATATTTACATATTTTAAAATTCGCTAATACGGGAGGCTTTCATTAAAAAAGTTTAAAAACTCATGTAAGTCCATAAACCTAACCATCTGTTAGCTTTGCTTTTAAGCCACTAAAAGTACAACACTTGATTTGAAGGAAGCAAATGTGATTCTACGTGTTTTCTCAAGGTTCTCATTAGGTACTTGGGATCTTATTTTATTTTTTGCATAGATTTTCCAAGAAGGGTGGTAGGCACAAATGCATACACTCCCAAACATCAACGACATATTAAATACATATACAATGAAAATAATTTAAAAAGAAACTGACGGACTGAAATATTTTTCCGTGTTAAGAAAACTTCAAGTTGAAAGGATATTACAAAAAATATATATATTCAACAAAATTAACTTATATACATTTATTTACAATAGGTATATATATATATATATATATATATATATATATAATATATATATATATATATATATATATATATATTAAATAAAAATCAATGAAACAAAAACATTCATAAGACATTCAAGGTTTTCGAAAAACAAAACATCTATTGAGTTTTAAGAAAATAATCTGTTTCTTTGTATTTTCTTTCTTAGCATCAAATTGCCAACAAACTGTTCAATGTTGTCCATTTTGTTATTCATTTTACCACTGGAATGTGCTCATACTTTCCACGATGTTCTTCATTTCGGATGACGAGGAAACAGGAGTTGCATTATTCATTTAATTTCATCGCAAGAACTGCCTCAGTGATACTTTTTAAGCTTTTAACAAACTCGAAATTGAGTTTGTCTGCCATAATTGTGGCTGTACACACATTATCATGATTTACTACAATGAATTCTACCGATGATACTGTAGGACAGTCCAATAATACAGAAACTTTCTCAAATATTTCATTCAGTATTCATTCCCAGAAATGAAATTTTTTCGTGTTAAGCAATTTTTATTTCTTGTTAAGAGAAAAAAATGCAGGAAAATACATAGAAGTTTTTCAGGACCTTTATATTATTTCGTAATAACCGAAATTTCTCCTTGAGTGTTTTCTTGTTAAACGCATTTCGCAGTATATTGAAAACCGGGAATTTTTTCATGAGAAGATACGATACAACTTGTAGAAAAATCTATTTGAAAATGTGCTAAAAAATATTAAATAAAATTGTAACTATTCACAATGCGTTTGTGATACATTTACTAAACTTTAGTAAATTTTCCAATAATTGATGATTTTTTTAGGAATATTAAATCACATAATCTCTCAAATTTCCATTTCGAATCAAAATGCAAGCTGTATATTATCCATTACGCACTACATGGCTATGCTTAACCTCCTTTTATGTGCAAAAAATCATTTGTTTTAATTTCTAGTCAACACATTCAGTTTCCATCCAAGAGAACTGTTATACTTATTTGAAGTATTGTATTGATAATTCAACTTTCACATAAAATGTGAATGTGTGAGCTTATTTATATTTTTTCAAGTTTATTAAAAGTACAAAATGTGTGAGCAAGCTTTCTTTTCCGTAATGTAGTGGCATATTGTTGATAGCCGAAAGGTCATGGTCTGAAATTCATGACCGGTGAGTCACGGGTTAGAATCCTGGCTTCCACCGAAACTTTAGCTGTGTAGAGAGGCTATTTGAGGTGTGCAGAGTTATTATTCAAAAAGAAATATTTTTATTGCTACAACCAATTTCATTTTTCTACAGAAGGATAAAATTTACAGTAAATTTCAGATACTACTCCATTTAAACAATGAAAATGCGATTCATGTCAGTATTCTTAAATTAGTCTTCTCAAATAATTAACACTTTTGCAAATACGATACAAATCATTTCTAGACAAACGAAATTTGCATTTTGTTAAATTTTATCATAATGTTATAGGGAGTAATTTCGTTCTGTGTTAGATTTCGACTTTTCAAATCAGGAGTGAATACTACTTATTTACTTGGAAATTTATTTACAAGGAACACTGTTATATTATATTATTCAAAGTTATAAAGTATCACAAAAGTCCAGAATAAATTATTAACTCCATGGTTGTAATTTTAAATTAAGGTAACAAAATATATTTATTATCCAAACTACATACAAATGTGCATATTATGTGTTATATTTAATACATTTATTTGGTATTTGGAGGACTCTGCAATTCTGTTTTGTGTGTTTCCGACTAGCCTATGATTTGAGAACATTTGAACAATTGCGTTGAACTTTCTTGTTTCTGGTAATGTTGTTAAAAAGTTTTCAAAATGTCTTAAATTAATGGCTTGGGCATTTATGCTCGGCATTGGTAAAATATGTAAATAAATATCTCTCCACCTTTCACAGATTGACTTAAATGTCTAGCAATTATCGCATATCAGAGATGTTTTTATTTAGAGAAATTCTTGCAAACTTAGTAAATTACATCTCTATAACATTTCATCTTTTTGTGGTTATATGTATCACCATCACAACTTTATAATTTGTTTTCCCAGTCAAAAACCTCAATATTTTACTAAATTCAAAAACATATTTTAAACTTTATCTACGGATATCACGTTAAATGACTGTTTCGCACTATCCAATCAACTTGTAGAAACATCTATTTTTTTATTCTTTTCTTTTTACTTTTTCTGTGCATTTTCTTTTTTCCTGCTAATAACGAAATATTAAGCAACTAAAACAAAAATAATTTCTATGAGTAAAATTTTCTTATATTCTTCAAAAGATTCATTCTTACTTAATCAAAAAATGTCTCATATCCTTTCAATTGAGTTAAGTTCTTTCTGAAGTTAATCTCAAAACTTTGATACATTGAGTACTGTTAAGTAGTCTATTACTTCAATCTTTCTTATTCTTCAAAATTATATCTTCCAATACCACAGTTTAATTTTAATTTGTGTATAATTATTATAAAGATAAACACATATTACAGCAGAATTTCTTTAACGCAGCATAATTATATGTAGTTCCATTTAATCAAAAATTCAGTTTAAGCAAAATCAATTTTTTAATCATTTCCAAAAGTATTTAGAGAAAAATGTATTTGTTATTCTCTCAGTTCTCATTCATAAAGGGGCTTAAATTAAGTAGTACTGAATGTACCAGTTTTCAAATTTAAAACTTATATCTCACTCAAATTCTTAAAGTACAAATGAATAAAACTGAAAAAGTCCATTTGCTATACATTTTGACTTAATCTCCTCATATTGCTTTAAATGTAAAAGTGTTAAATATAAGTATAAATCAAATGTAGCTATATAATAGTTGATAACTATTAAAAGAAAAACGTCACTTATATTTAATTTTATCTGCAGAAATACGAATACCGAGACTCCTGATAAGGATATGAATGCTTTGTAGTCTATAATGAAACAGTTTAACTTAAAAGTTTTAATTTTTATCATAGTATGTGTTTTAATGTAGATTAATTTTAAAAGCTGTTGTACATAACATACATTTACTTGCTTCTATTAAACAACTATTCTCTCTTTTCAATATATATCAAAATTATTTTCACAAGTCTTTAAGCAATGTGCTGTTTTGAAATTGCTTTTCATAATGCATGCAAATCCTTAACTTTCTTTTATAAAAACACACAAAAAAAATCCATTCAAAATCTTTAAAAATGACTTACTGCTTTAAAATCCAAGATCTAGATTATGCATTATAATACATAGTATATTTTTGTTTACTTTCAATCATTGAATTTTATTTTAAAATGTATATTCTAAAAAATAGTACTTTGAAGACTTGTTCCAAATATAACAAAAATTGTTTTTGTAAGACCTACTCTAATGCTTCTCATATATTTGTGTTTTTCCAGCGAGAGAAATTCTTCAAAATATTTTCGAAAAGAATTCATAAGAACTTCTTTCATTTATCCATCCATTAAATTAAGATGTGTAATTCAAAAGATCTGCATCTTTTCTCGAAGGAATCCTTTTTACTATTTAGTGTTGAAGTACAAAATTATTTTCTTTTTAAAAGATTTCGGGTTCTCTTAAACAATATTAGTTTAGTCTCCTTTTAAAAGAAAAAGAAGGAACAAAGATGACTTTAAGAGAGCTTTTTTTCCAAGTAATTGTAAAAATGCTAGAAAAATTTGAAAAAGTAATTAATAATGTCGTCTAATTTGTTTCACGCATAGTAATTTTGGCTTGCATTCCACACAAGTTTTTAGTTTCTTATGTACACTTTTCTCATCTTCACTTAATAAATAACTATAACATAAAAATTTTGAGCTATTTTGTTTTCAAAATTAAAACTATGTTTAATAAATCTGAACTGTAAAAAGGAATATTCTTTATGATACTGTGATACCAAGACCCGGGGGTACCAACTCTTCATCTACGCGACCTAGATTTGTAGGAGGAAATGTTTGATCACTCAAGTTAGCCATAATCAAACTAATTTATTATTATTCCAAATATTGGTCCAAACAACTCAATTCTTACTATAGGGATGCAATCAGGAGTGATATAACGTATTTCTAAATTCTAAGTAAATAACGCCTGGAATCCTAACCACTTATCTTTATGAGAAGTTATTGTAAGAATCTTTATCTGCCTTAAACTCCTTAACATGCTAAATTCCATTCTATAATTATGCTTCTATTTTTAATATCTTACCAACAGCTCATGGCGTTCAGCACATTTCAGCTTCCTTTCTCCTTCTACGCGCGAATACTAAAGCTCCATTATATATCTATTAACTAATCTGCATATTGCGGTTTCTTCTTGAGAGGATTCGATATGAAATAACTCAATTCTGGCCCCAAAGATTCCCCAAGAGGATTAATAGGTAAAAGATGATAAAGCCCCGTCACAATACTACACTAATAATGATAGGAAAAATATTTTTACTTAGTAAATTCCAAATATAAATAAAATATTACGCACATTATCAAAGCACATTTATTTTATCAAATAAACTAGAAATGCAACAACAAAAAATTTAAAAGTTTATATCACTTCAATATAATGGAATTTATTAATTCAATTTTAAAGCATTTTCAATTAATATGAAACATGAGCTGGATATTGTAAGAAAGAGGGTTTTCCCTTCAAATTATAGAAACATTACACGTTAATTGCAATTTCTGTGCGTAATGATTTAAATAAGTTTCCCGATATCATGAAGGTAATGGGGTGACAAATGATCCTTTTCCTCAGAAATAATCGTATTCAATTAAGTTTTGAGTGATTTACATTTAATCGTACAATTAATCGTTTATTTAAGGCAAATGTCGCACACTATCATACCTCGCAGGTTTTCCAAGGCACTTATGTCCAGGCTATTGGTGACTAATCAAGAGTGGATATCTTATTACCTCCTAAATATTTACGATTTTTCCAAGTACTTCATTATATCTCTTTCATAGTTGATAGATGAGTTGTCTTATTAAAATAATTTAAACAAGCATTCTCTTTCCTTTATTAAAAATGATATCTTAATAACAAAACATACGTATGTATATTCTGATGTTCTTCAAGAAAAACAATACTCTATTTACCACCTGCAGAAAAAGCTTCCAAAACTAATAGGGAACCTCCGCCTTGTTAGTGCATGGAAAATAGGTATTTTTGTTTTCCTGTCGAGATCGATCAATATGAATGGACGCCATCCGGCCCACAAGATGGAATTTCTTTTTCTCTTCTAAAATAGTATTTGATTACTTCGTTTGCTTAATGTTTGATTAGTTCGTTTGCTTCAGATGTTTCTCTACAAACTGTACGCAGACTTCCATAGAGGTGAATATTGACTATGGACATCAACAGGTTTTATATACTCATACTTCAGTATTTCTAATCATTTCATTACTCTTTTATTCGTTCATACTGATGATGGTTTCTTTTCATGACTTCCAATTTCCTAACTGAAATTATTTTATTTTAAACTGGGAGGAAATCAAAGATTCAGTTCCCTGAGAAAGGATTCTCAAACTCAACCAGATAAAAAGAAAAATGACTTTTAAATGAATCAGTATTTTATTTGATCAGTAATTTTGAGAGGTCATTGATGTTTTAATAAACAAAATCTTGCTCTATCTTGAGGTATATAAGCAATTTAAAGGTCACGATATAAATTTTTGTTTAAAACATAGAGTTATTGTAGTCGATAAAGGAATTAAATACTTTATTAACCGTGATACCCAAAACTATTTTTTAATTAAGCAAGTTTTCAGAATATTCCTATTGTTATATTTACGTTTTATAAATTGAAAAGGTTTAACTAATACTTTTTCTAAAATATGTTAAAAAATAGAAACAAAGAAATATATTGATTACTCCGTTTCCTAGATATTATTTCATAAGTCTATGCAATTTAGAGAAAAAAATTAGCTTATTTGCAAATCAAGTTAAACATTTTCTCATTAGTTTTTGTGCCGTGCCTATCATTTTCCTTTAGTGTACTGTGGTTAATCGTAATCAACTATTACTTGGCAAAGCCTTTATCTGAATAATAGTTAATCGTAGTAGGAAAGCTTTTTTTTTGCTCAAGCTCTATATGAAAGGTTTAGAGGCATAAATCGACTCACGAGTAAGTAACTATATCTACAATTGTCCTTTATTGAACAAAATAAATTGTATTTTATACAACAAGAGAACTACAAGTTTTAACAAAAATCTTGGTTAAACGAAACTTACTCGGCTTTTAAGTACAAAGGTATACAAAAGATTCAAAGTAAAAAAGAAACCACCAAGGGAAAAAACCGGGCTGAGAGAAAAAAGATGTAAGTCAGATATCTCCAGTGCAGCTGTATTGTAAATACTAAAACGGACAAAAAAATCACTAAAAGACAAAAAATAAAGAAAACATGACAGTTTGTCAAAAGTCACATTAATTACTCGTTTGAAAGGCGTCACTATTAACTGTTTTACTCAATTTTTTTATAAATGAGTCACCATTCCTAAGAAAAAATTTTTACTTTAGATTTTTTAACATACTTTTAGTTATTCTTCATACTATTTCAGTAAAAATAGATTCAATCTCATTCAAAGGGTTTCCTTATGGATTTCAGTAGTAGTCCTAATACATGGTTTTAATTTATAATGAAGTGAAGAATTTATAATATTATAGAACGCGTATCCGTAATTATGTTTGTATTCAAAAAAATGCGTAAGGTTTGGTTTCTCCAACAAAATTGCAAAAATACTTGGGGTAGTTTTAAATTTGAAACACAATGTATAAATAAGAAATAAACAAGCCACGTTACATAAATTGTACTTAATTAAATATCTCTTTATATATATTCAAAACATATTCGACATTCTGAAAATGTGCCTAGTAATTATACCTATACTCAAAAATGGGATTACGTAGATAAGGAGCATTGAAGCTCCAAAATCCGGCTAAATCGCACCGGTGCTGCTCACCCTTTCAAGCCGAAATTTTAATTTTTTTAGGTATATTCCCCGTAAAACGCGCACGCCTTTCGAAAGAAACGAAAGCGATGCCCCCGCCGTTATGTTTTGAAGCGTTTTTTCCCCAAAATTTTTCCCAAAGTTTTTCAAAAAAAAGTACACTTTTGAACTCCCAAGTTCATTAAGAATGTCATGTCTGTTAAATAAAAAATATTTCGAAATATGTAGAAGCCTATTTTTTTTTTTTCATTTTTATTTTAAAACTCTCATTTTATACCCGGCTTAAAAAGGGACCCCAAAAATTGATTTATTTTTTGTGTACGAATAAAAAAGGGGGTTTGCCGGGGATTTAACGGTAACTAAAATGTTTGTTTGTTTTAATTTTTCCCTTTATTTATTTACTTATGAATTTTTTAAATTTCTTATTGGTAGAAAACTAAAAGGTTTTCACACATCATAATAGGATTTATTTCAAATATATATATATATAAAAATTCTTTCCTCTAAACTTTTTTTTTGAATCTTGTCTTTTAGAAACTTAATTATGAATACCTCTTGAGGCCTTTGCCCCAGGAAAAAAAAACTTGGTCCCCGGGGAGAAAAAACGGGGTTGAATTCTCCTTTTTTTTTCATTAACTATATTTTCATTAATATTTTTCACTAATTTTAACTTTGCTCTCGAAACAGCTTTTTTGCTTTCTTACAGTTCTTTAAGATTTTCTCAGTATTGATCTTTCAGCTGTAAATTGATTCCATTTAAATTATATTTGTAGAATTTTTCTTTCTCCTTTAACATTTAATCTAAATTAATTATTTATCTCAGTTTCATTTTTAATCACCATTTTGTCGTATTACTTCGTTCTTTCAATTCTCAATAGTTATGCTAATGCGTCATAACATCTGAGTTGGTACCTATATCTTTGAATTTCCACACTACGACAACCGGTGGACTTTGAGCCACGACAAAAAAAATGCTAGCTCCTTCTCAGCTTTATTTTTAGTGGTTAGGACTTTAATTCTTTTTCCCCCCTGAGTTCGTAACAATGTCCATTCGGCTACCGCCACTAAATGAAAATTAATGAGTTTTAAGGTCTAAGATTCCAGAGAAATTAAATGATTTAATTGGTTAAAAGAGTTCAAATTAAAACTGAGGGGGAATATATACTAAGATGCTTCAGTTGAAGAAACAAGAATAAAATTTGGAAAAAAACAATGTTCGGGAGAGATTTAGAAACTTAATTTAATGATCTAAAAGTCTAATCAATTTCAAATAATGCAACGCTGTTTACGTGGATAACTTTTTCCATGTTCCCCTTAGAAGAACGAAACTAAAAGCATTATCAAACTTCAAAAGTTAAATACAGGAAAATCCCGAATTTATGGTACAGATTTCAAAGATTGGCACAAGATAAT
>BMAV01000393.1:0-32420 GCA_019973955.1 Trichonephila inaurata madagascariensis
GCTTTTTTAAGTTTTGGGTAAATGGCAAAAAGTTCCTTCCTGCGTTTTCCCTCTTTTTTATCCCCGGCCGAACGGCTTTTGGGCCTTTTCCGGCCTTTTGAGGGCTTTAAGAGCTTGGGGGCTTTTTGCTAGAAGAGGGGGAATTAAAAAAAAGAAAATTAGAGGGGGCGGGTCCCAGCATATCGCTTATCCCCTTGGCGGAAAGTGAAAAAGGCCAATATCGGACAACTCCCCCCGGGTGGGAGGGAAAAAGGAGAAACAACCGGCCGTGACGCCACGTCCACGAAGCAACGGAAATGGGAGAGCGCAGGAAGGAAAATTTGGAAAAATGAAAACGAAAATGCAAACCCAAAGGCGATATTTCCCGCGGAACCACTAAACAAGTTATGATGAGTTGCTAAAAGCATTTAAATGTTGTAGAATGTAGCAATTAAAAAATTTTTTTGTTGTAGTTAGGGGGTTTTGGGCAAATTCCCCTTTTTGGATGTCTTGAAAAAGCAAAATTGGTATTTGGATCGTGAACGTTTTGTGCTCTAAAAATTGGATTTCGTGATTCGAATAAAGTAAAATATTCCTAGAACTTCTATGTTTAAATTATCTATCGGCCCCATTTGAGATCGTGGTGTTGACACTATTTCTAACGTACCAAGGTGCGTTAGTAAAATAAAAATTTTTTTTTGAATAACGGATGCGTTTGGTGTGGGGGGGGCCGCGGCTCCCCGGTGAGCCGTACTACCTTTTAAATTTTGCTTTAAGAATAATTTTTTTTTGGGGGGGAGGCTTTTAAAAAGGGGGTGCCCCCCTTTTCTACCCCGAATTTGTCGGAAAGAAATTTGTTTTCTTTAAATTAAACGTTACCCTTGTAGCCAGGTAACGAACGACCGAGACCCACTGAATTTTGTCATCAAAAGTGTGAGTTCCTGGGGGTCAATGACGCCCCATTTTCCAAAAACAAAAACTTTGATTTTCAACTTTAAATGCTATTCCCCAATCTTAAACCCAATTCTCAAGTATGTCGGGTAGTTTTGCATGGCTTTAATGTGTAATCAGATGGACACCCTGGGTCAATGCTGCTGAGTCGTCTGCGAAAACAAATCTGACGTTGGGGGATCTGGAAAGTCTTGTAAATATTTTTTCCCAGTACGGACTGAGGACCAAACCCCTGCGGCGTTCCCTTTGAAAAAAGCCGTTTCAGAAAAGTGTTATTTACCGGACAAAAAGATCTGTCGTGAAATAATTGTATTTTTTTAATTAAATAATGGGGAATTTGAGTTTGATTTTTGTAAGTGAGGCCATCATGCCACATCTTTCAATCCCTTTTGACATCAAAAAGCCCCAAACGTGTATAATTTGTTTGAAGCCTTCATTTATAATATTAGAAACTCGTATAAGCGGGTGTGGTAAATGGCCCTCCGGAACCCCATTGTTCGGGGGAATCTTTTGGCTTTGCAGTGCGATTTTTTCTTTTAAAATAATTCTTTAAAAAACCTTAGCAGTTCAATTTAATAAGCTAATTGGCCCGAAGCCTTGTGTGAAGTTGTGTTTTGCCCTGGCGGCAGCGCCCACGTTGCTTTTTCCACTGTGGGAAGGTGACAATTAATAGGCATCTATTAAAAATTTTCGTTGGTGTGTGGCGTTAATGGGAAAGGGATTTTAATATTTGGAATTTTATCAGGGCCAGGGGCCTTCCTATTTATAATTTCTTAATGATGCCTCGAATTTCTGGGGAAAGTGGGGAGGTGAAAGATTATTAAAGTTGTCGAAATAGTGATTCACTAAATTTTCGACTTCTTCAATCTTATCGTCACTGTGGGTTCAGCATTTTTCGAAAAGTGACTTCGAGGGTGTCTTTAAAACCTCCGCTTTTTCCGAAATAGAATAGGCCATACCACTCGGACCATGGGGGGGTGGAATTCGAAGTGCCTTTTGTAATTCTCTTTGTAAATTATACAAAGTTGTCTTGTATTTAAAGGGGAGAAGTTTTTTTCCGGTCCTGTTTTTTATGTTCTTGGATTTCTATCTTCTGTCAAATAGGCATTGACCCCTTTTATGGGGGGGGATCCCTAGTGTTGTTCAAAGTTTACGGAATCTTTTTTTTGTTAATGGCTCTCTGATGTTAATAGGAAGGCGGAGGTGCTTTTTTAATTACTCTAGTGGAAGTGGAAAATTTACGTCGAGACAATACTGCAAAAAATTTTGACGCTTGGTCCAAATTCTATGTCGGTTTCCCTGGCATGTTGTAATATAAAATTTCTTGAAATTTAATCAGTTAGTATTTTTAAGAGTTTGATATAGGGGGTAGATAACTTTAGTGATAAAATCAAATATAACTGGATTGGGGATCATCTAAGTTCATTTACAGAAAAAAAACTTTAGAATGGGAGAAATTTGAAAAGGATGTAATAATATTCGGGGCGTTGTGATTGAAATGTGTTGGAGTGTCTGGGCGATAATATCAATAGCTGAAATGCAATTCTAGAATACTACCGTTAGCATTGCATCTAGGGGTTCCAACTCGGGTGTTTGGCATTGAAATCCCCAAAAAAAAGGTTTTTATTATTATTGAGAATAGCTTGAGTTCCGTGACATTAATGGAGCCGTGTGGATGTTTTAAAAAACCACGCCATAGTGACTTTGGTGTTGTTCCTAACTGAATGATAACCGTTGTTTTCAAGGTGTTGGAAGTACTAACGATGGGGTGGTGCTTTATGGTTTTTTTCAAAACCCCCCCTCTATGTGTAGTCTATCACTTCTGTGACAAGTGTAATTTGGATTAATTCGGTCCCGGGGGACGAAGATGTTTTCTTGGATCCCGTTTAAATCGGGGTTATGATAAAGTCTTTTTTGAGTTCTTCTAAATGTTTTTTTTTAAAACCATTTGCATTCCAACTGTATACTCTGAAAGGGGTTACTTTTAAAACTGAAATCTATTTTTTTTCTGTTTTCTTGTGGGCTGCGTTAAAGTTCCCCACTGGTCATCATAAGTGCCATTTGCTGCATGATCTATTGGCATCAAATGTGTTGTCCTTAGAACTGGTTGATATTATTCGCCACTGCCCGGGGTTGTTTCTTTTTCTGGTGGGGTGTGGCTTTTGGGCGCCGCCCTTTCTCCCGTAGATTTGTTTTTTGGGTTTGTCTTTGTGTTGTTTCCTGTTGATTGGGTTGTTGGGGCATCCTGAAAAATTAGCTGGATGGGGCCGCCCGTTTTCACATTTTGCTGGGGATTTGACAGATTTTTTTCATTCTGCGGTGGGGCTGCCGCTGCATTTGAGACATTTAGGGGCTCTGTTACAGAGACGGGGGGGTGAAAAATTCGGCGCGATAACACTGCGGGGCATCGAAAAACAAAGGGTTTAATTTCCACTCTAAAAACCCATATTTGTTATGTGGAAAATCTCTTTTTTTTCCTGTGTTCTCTTGAGGGGTACCAAAAAAAAATGGCATGTTTGTATTTGTTTTCTATTCCTTAGAATAGAAATGTGGCTGGGATCGAAAAAAACCCCTTTAGTTCGACGCGATTTTTTCGGAAAAACGGTGGTAGCCCTCAATAACGCCCTGTTTATTGTCGCATCTCGAAAATTTGCGACCTCATTTTTTTTTGGGCCCGTAGGTAGGATTGGAGCTTTCGATGCTCAAGATTGTTTTGGAAAAACCGAAGTTTTCCGTTTTCGAATCGCCCCCCGGTGTCTCTAAATGACTACTCAATGTGTGAGCAGCCCGGCTGTGTTCTGGCTTGCATCGATACGTGGAACTTCTTCTTTTCGTGAGACGAGTGAATTCCTCGTCTTCTGCTGTAGGTTGCCGGCCCCTTTTGGCGGAATCCCGCGCAACGGCGACCGGGGTGGCAGCCTTCTGTTTGTGGTCTCCGAGCTGCTCTCTCGGTGAAGATTCCCCCTTTCCCTCGCCTCCGATTCCTCGTGGGCGATAGGAGTGGGGGAAGGTGTTGGATTGCCGGAGCGGTTAGGCTCGATGGCGCGTTGTTTTTTCCCTGCTGTGCCTGGGGGCGGAGAAACCGTGGCGCGCTTGGGGGGCCCGCTTCTCTTCCCTTTTAAGGGAAATGAAGGTGATGGGGGCTTGTGACTGAGTTTTTAATATCCTCAATGTATTCCTTGAATTCGCGTTTTTCAGCCTTTGACTTACCGAAACCTTCATCGACAAATTTAACTTCGTTAATTAGTTTAGCTTATTAACATCGTTTAAAAGCTTTCAAATCAGATTTTCTTAAAAGTTTCTATTATTTCTATCTAGTGCTGTCATAAAATCCTCACATTCGGAGCATGTCGCGATGTGATCTAGAGTGTCGTAGGCCTTAGCAACATCAAAACTAAGAGGTTCCAATGAAAAAAGCGTACTTACCAGGGAAGACGCCACATCTGTCTTGGTTGCAGACATATCCAATCCAAAATCCAGGGTCGAAATCGAAAAATCCAAAGCGATCACTTAGAAGTGATCGCAGAACCAGGGACCACGTGTATCAGCCTAGGCTTAACACACCGCGTGGCAGACAAAGTCCGAAAAAATCGGAGAAAATCACGGAAATAATCCTAATAATAGGATCACAACTAACTAAAAACAGGAACCAAGCCGTTAAAATGACCAGAAAACAATACACCAGCTCGATGAATTCGGATAAAACAATCCAGAACGGGGCAAAGACGATTGAAAAAGGGGTCGCAGTCAAGGACAGAAAAACTGCGTGTGGTAGTGAATAAAATGAGTAGAATGCACATTTCCCCTTTTCATACAGTTTATATTCCCTTTATGGCAACTTACTGCAGCGAGCAATCCGTGAGCGTGCGTCTCATTTCGGGGTGTGCTCTGCAGCATATAAGGCGTTTCGAAAAAATTTTGGAATCATTTCTCATACAAAACGCAGATATGTCCGGACGTGGTAAAGGAGGCAAAGGATTAGGAAAAGGTGGTGCCAAGAGGCATCGTAAAGTGCTTCGTGATAACATCCAGGGTATCACGAAGCCTGCGATCCAGGCGTTTGGCCAGACGTGGAAGGAGTGAAACGGCTTATCTCGGTCTGATTTACAGCGAAGAAACTCGTGGCGTGTTGAAAGTTTTCTTGGAAAACGTGATCGAATGCCGTCGCACACCGAGCACGCCAAGAGGAAAACCGTAACTGCCATGGACGTCGTCTATGCTCTTAAGAACAGGGACGTACCCTTTACGGTTTCGGCGGTTAAAAAAAATTTCTCAGTTCGGTTTTAGGAAAAAAAGGCCCTTTTCGGGGCCAAAACATCGAAGAAATAGTAATATATCGGTTATTTGTCCTTCTAATTTAGTTTCCAGAAGAATGATGTTAACATCTAATTTAAGATATTACATTTGTTTTAGTGTTTATTAATTTGTTTCACCAAAATTACATATACTATACATTAGGGTACCAAAATGTTCTTTTTTCATGCTTGTAATAGAAAGTGAACACTTACCTTTAAATAATGCATAGAAGCTTAAAAAAAAAAAACCTTTTAATTTGTTACTTATACTAAAAAATTAGGTAGAATTTGCATTTGAATGTGGAGGAGTAATGCTTTTATGTGAGAGTTGAAAAAATTCATTAGGTTTCCACTTTCGAACTTTTAATGATGACACTCTGACATATTTGTAATTCTTTGCTAACTAACTAACTAGCTGCACTGATGTTGACGAAATAGGCGGGGTTGGGGTCATAAGGGGTCGTCCGACTCAGCCTGATTGGTCACTCTTCGTTTTATATTCGATCGGAATGTCTCACTAACTGTTACTGACAAGATTCCAGCTCCCAGTCGTCAAGTATAAAGTGCTAATTGTTAGCCACAGCTTTCCCATGTAAAGTCAAAACGATTGCTAATTGTTAGTCGGGAGGAATGTGCTTCGTAGAAGAGGATTATCCTAGGTTCTGTCAATGGCAAGAAAGAAATCTTCTTTCCACATGTGTTAGTATTTATTTTAGTAGTGTGATGCATGTAATGTAATAGATGCATAGATGTAAAATGAAGGATTACTTCTCTTATTCCAAAAGAAGTAACGTTCGTCTTACAATATAATTTTATTAACGTATTTTGTTTTAATTGTAGTGTTGTTTTATTTTTTTATTCAATGCTGTGCAGATGTAAAATGAATGATTGCATCTTTCAATAGAGAAATGGTGTTCATCTTACAACTGCACTGGTGTCCGTGTTTTATGTTTTGGTATAGTTTTATTTCTATTGTGTATTAGTGTTATTTGTTTATAGTGTCGCGCACAAGACCGGGGGTTCGGTCAAATCGGAACCCCTCTCTATTTCTTTCGATTGATTATAAACCTATGTATACAGCACATTTAAAATGAAATTTAGTATTTTTATTAGAAATTTATGTAATTAATTAATGCTTTTATTTATTCAGTAGTTAATATTTATTATTACATTTTTTGTACCCGAAAATCAAAAGAATATGTTGGGCGGCGTGTTGAGTTTGAGTTTGGAGCTTGATAAGATAATGGTGGACTTCTTTTGACTATACTGAAAATTTCTGTGTGTGCGCGCCACTGGTGTTTAAAATTATTGCAGTGTGTGTTTGCATCTTGTTATTTATACACACGTTAAATTTTTATTTTTTGCTAATTTTCACCGTACATCCCTGTTGCAATGGATTTTGTTGTGCAGCATGGTTCTTCTTCACAATATTGCAATGAATGGTATTGTGACAAATTCGATCGTTTAAGCAATCTGTCTTGTTCTCTTGACTGAAATTTTCCTAGAAATAGGCTGGTGTGGCCGATACACGTGTATTTAATCGTTCGTAGGGCTTACATAACTCTTCTGTGGAGTCTGTAGCAAGCCTGGGGTGACATCATAAATCACTTTTTGCTCTTTGTGAACTCGGCTTCCTTCCCTCGTCACTTTACCTTCTTTTTGAGTTACTAGGGTCTTTGACATCCAACCTTGGTCATTGTCATATACGACATTAATAAGATTGTCATTAATTTGAGCCTATTTCCTTCTGTTTTTGCATATTTGTGGCTCTGAAAAGAGCCTTTTTTTTAATTCAAGATAGTCCTTTTATCCGCTTACTTTTTAGCCGTCTTTTTAGGGGCAGCCTTTTTAGGAGTTTTCAACTTCTTGGGCTTGGGAGCTTTGGGTTTTGTGGCTTTCGCTGCTTTTTTAGGAGTCTTGGGTTTTGCGACTTTCTTTAGCAGCTGGCCTGCCTTTTCAGCTTTCGCTTTTGCTTGGGCTTGGCGGTTTTCTTTTGCAGGAGCCTTTGCCTTTTAGCCGGAGGAAGCACTCACTTTCTTGACTTTCTTAGCGGTTTTTGGGCTCACTGCTTTTTTTGGCCGGATGCGCACGCTAAGCGAAAGGATCCGTTTGCTCCTTTTTCCCTTGGTTTTGTACTAGAGTTCCGGAAACGACGGCGCTCTTCAGGTACTTTTTGATGGGGAGTGGGGGTGATCCATGTCGACTTTGTGTGTTGACTTCCGATGTGCTTCTTGATAGCGACGAGGGAAGATCCTCCGCGCTCTTTTCAAAGTCGTGATGGCTGAGATGACCATCTCAGGAAACTTTAGGGTGGGAAGGAGCAGCATTTTTGGGCTTGCTGGCTGCTCTTTGCCTTCTTCTTAGGCGTGGCAGCGGCGGGCGGTTGCGGAAACGGCGGCGGTTTCTTCGGTTATGTTTTTAAGTTCGATATTTTTATTGGAATGAGAAAGTGGCGCGATTTTAATAAATCGAAGCAATCTACAAGACTCCGCCCGCGTACTCTGATTGGACGGAAAGCGGCCCTACTCACCCTTCACCGCTGAGACTATATAAACCTCCGAAAAACGAGTCGATTTTTAATCTGCGAATTCGTAAGCAATGGCACGTACCAAAACGCCGCTCGAAAAGTACCGGGGTAAAGCCCCAGGAAGCAGTTGGCCACTGACTGCTCGTAAAACGCCCCTGCTTTACCGATTGAGTTAAGAAGCCTCATCGTTACAGGCCCGGAACAGGCGCTGAAAGTCCGTCGTTACCAGAAATCCACCGAGCTGTTGGAGTCCGTAAACTTCTGCCTTTCCAGGGTTGGTGAGGGAGAAATCGCTCAGGATTTCAAAACCGATCTTCGATTCCAGAGCTCTGCCGTCATGGCTCTGCAAGAAGCTGGCAAGCCCTGCTTGGTCGGTTTGTTCGAAAGACACCAACTTGTGTGCGCTATCCACGCGCCAAGAGGTAACCATCATGCCAAAAGACATTCAACTAGCTCGAAAGAAGAATCCGAGGTGAACGTTGCGCTAAGTCAAAGCTAGGACAGGAAAAAAAAAGGCCCTTCTCCAGGGGTAAAGAGGAAGTGATCACACTAAATGCGATGTAATTCGCCACTTGAACATCATTAACACACTCGGGGGTAATAATAATTATGTTTGTGGCGTCAGTTTCCCTATAGCACCTGTTTCTTGCGTACTTGACAAATTTTTGAATTTATTGTAGTACTTTATTTTGAAATAAACCACTTACCTTATTATGTTTATATTTTAAGTATGCATTTCACATGTTATATGAATTGTCCTTATTATTATACATAAGGAAAAGAAATATATGTATTCATTTCCCATCTCATTATAAAGAACATGTTTAAAAATTTCTTCATACTCGTAATTTGTTTACATTTTGATTATCGTTTCCTTTCTCCTGTTTCCTGCCAGTTTGTGAGAAGTCAAACTACTCCACCGGCAGAGCACAGAGACGGAGAGTTTTATGGCCTGTCCGTCAAATTTAATAGTTGAATAACCTGTTCGAGAGGGGCTATCGGTCAGCTGGTCGAAATGTCAGTGTTGAACTCGAATGCCTCGGGGCGTGGTCAGGCAATTCAGGGGTGTTTGCAGTGCGGGGAGAAAACGTCGGGGAGCGAATGAAATGTTCAGAAGATTTTTATAGAAATGTTCTTGTATCGTTCTAGTAATAAAAGTATTTTTTCTCCTCTTATGTTTTTGGCCTAGAGAGGGGCCTTTTCTTTACTTTTACATGAATGTCCTTTTTAAGCTTTTCTTTTCGGTTTTCTTGGGAAGTAAGACAACGGAATGTTTGGCAGTACACCACCTTGAGCGATGGTCACTCGGAAAGAAGCTTGTTCAATTCCTCGTCATTGGATAGCGAGCTGAAGATGTCTGGGGATGATCTGGTGCTTTTTGTTATCCCTAACCCGGCGTTACCTGCTGCCAACTCGAATTACTTCAGCAATAAATATTCAAGATACGGCTGCGAGGTAGACAGGAAGCTCCCACGCTCCGACTCGCTCAGCGTAATTTCCTTTTTCGGAGAGAAGACGATGGATACGACCGACGGGAGGTGAGATTCCAGCACGACTGGATCGAGTCTTACTCTTTCCCAACTGCCTCCTTTACCACGGCCAGACATGATTAAGCTTTGAGAGTTGAGAAACACGGTACGAAAAGAATTATTAGTGAAACACACGGAAATTGACTGTGTATATAAATGTGTTTCGGATAGGAAAAAACGGGCCAATGGGAGGCCAGATTTCACTGCGTCAGCCAACGGGAAACAGTTTTTGTAAGGAGTGCCTGTATGTACTATGTTCGACAGCGTGTTTTGCGGTCAGTTTTTGACCAATGGCTGAGCAAGCGATGCGTAATTGCCACGTGTCGGACAAAAGAAGTGTCCAAAAAATTTCAAGAGAGCCGCTCCTTCCCATTGTGTCCATTGTCAGTGCTTCCTGCGGCACGGGCGCTCCCCATACCAGCTCGTTAACTCAGTTATCCAACCGATTTCCAGGGTTAACGCCAAGTAGGAACTCTGCAGTCATTCATCAATTTTGGAACCTGTTCGCAATGAGAGTCCCGCCACCCACAGACTAATTGCGAACATCAACATTTTTACCGCAAGAAAAATGTGTTTCATTTGTCTGACAATTCGGTAAAATGAAAATTTCTCCTGCGGTAAATCCCACTGTCGTCGAAGATGTCAAGAACAAATGCTAAGAACACTTATTTATGCCTTAGGTAGTAAAAGATGAATTATTATTTTTCCTTCCTATTTATTCTTTTTTAAAAATATTATTTTTTATTTTAATTTATTTTCATGATTGTTTGAGTTTTTATTAATTGTTGGATTCACAATTAATACTGAGTATAGAAAATATTGTTGTAAAATTGATGGGTGCGAATAACGGGAAACGAATGAAGATGCTTGTAGTTCTAATTGTGCAATTTATCGGATTGAGAGAGGGAATTTATTGCTTTTTCTTCTCCCTTTCCCTCCTTGATTGATGTGAGTGTGTAAAAACTGTCATCTCGCTCTTTTCTATTTATTACTGTTATAATGCCCGTGCATAAATAAGAGAGTGTATGGGTTGTAAAATCTTGTTTTAGTTATTTATTGCTTTTCTAGTCTGATTTCGAAAGATTTCTTTACTGCGATAATGTAGTTTATAGTTGTGATTTTTTTAAATGTATGGGTGTTTTGCGTTGTGACTTGTGCAATTTTGTTATAAAGTTAAATTAAGTAATAATGTTTTCTGAATTTCATTAAAATTAAGCAACTCGCCTTCGCCAACGGCCATGCCATGATAAGCAACCGGTTCTCGTCCGGTCACCGAAGTTAAAGAAAAAGCATATCGGGCGCGGTCAGTACTTAGGAGGGTGACCACCTGGGAACACCGCGTGCCGTTGGCTTTTCTTTTCTTAAAAACGAGGGGGAGGGGCCCTTGGGCTGTATTTTTTGGTTTGTTCCGTTTCGCCGGTACACTGTTGTACGGTACGATGGTGACATGGGATGAGCGAATATTATTCCGTGCTGTGTATATAATTGTTACAGTGTAAATATGATTGAGTGAAGTGCAGGTAAATCGGCAATTTATTTCGTCGAAGTGAGTAACTTCCGAATGGTTAAAAATCCCCCCTTCTTTTTATTCCCGTGCTCCCAAAGTGTCTCAACTGATAGAAATGTTGGGTTGTAGGGGAAAATTTGAACCGGTTAAATTTCCACTGAGCCTATTATCCCACAGCCGTGAAAAGCCCTGTTAAGTATTAAAATGCTCCGGATAGAGGCGGGATGTTGTGCCCCGAGCACACATGCTTCTTCGTTTCGTTTTTACAAATTATGAATAGAGAATAATTTGATAACAGAAGTTACATACTCACCTTACTTTTTTTAAATTATTATTAAATTCGTTTATTTCTTTCAGAGACTTGATGAAGTGTGATTCTCTTTGATTCCATCGAAGAAACACACTTAGAGAGGAGTAAGTTTTCTTTTCGATCTTGTCACATCAATGCACATATTCCACAAACACATTTATCCCTATATCTTGATGTTGCTTGCTTTTTCCTCATATTGTTATGTCCACAAAATATTTTGTTCTGCTTAACACTGTTACACAAATCGAACTTTGTTATATCAAAAAACACATATTCTTTTATATTGTCACATTTTGTTCTTTTTAACACTGTTACAGAATCCAATTTTTGTTTTTCATTGTTATGTCAAGAAACACTTTATCTTCTACATAATATTTTGTTCTGTTGACCATTATTACAGAATTCATTTATTTTTTAACATTGTTATGTCAACAAACCCATTTTGTTTCTTTTATTGTGTTGTGCTTTATTTGAGATGCATATTGTTATAGTTTTAATTTCTTTTTTTCGCTTCGATTCCGAATTTTTTGGCCCTGAAAAGGGGGCCTTTTTTCTCTTCCAAAGTCTTTTTTGAAGGTATTTCAGAGCTGGTGTATTTGGTGCGGCCAGGTTCCTTCGGAAACTGCGTGCTTTTAGGTTCACCAGGCAAAAGTCGGACGGCCGTTTGAATTTCCCGACTGGTGATGGTGCTCTCTTGTTGTAGTGAGCCAAATGGGAAGATTCGGCAGCGATACGCTCGAAATATCGTTTTACGAAGAATTCATGATGGACATGAAAACGGAAATTCCAGATGTCAGAAGGTGGACTTGTTTCAAGACTTTGTAGATGTAAATGGCGAAAGATTCCTTCCTGCGCTTCTTCCTCTTTTTCTTATCTCCGGCACGAACGGCTTTTTGGGCCTTTCCGGCCTTTTTGACGGCTTTTCCAGATGCTTGAGGAGGCATATCAACCTAGTAGAGAGAATGCACATTTCCCCCTTTTCCTTGGTTATATTCCCTTTATGGCAACACTGCAGCGACCAATCGTGAGCGTGCGTCTCATTTCGGGGTGTGCTCTGCAGCATATAAGGCGTTTCGAAAAAATTTTGGAATCATTTCTCATACAAAACGCAGATATGTCCGGACGTGGTAAAGGAGGCAAAGGATTAGGAAAAGGTGGTGCCAAGAGGCATCGTAAAGTGCTTCGTGATAGCCCAACATCCGGGCCTCGCGAAGCCTGCGATCGAAGCGTTTATTGAACGTGGAGGAGTGAAACGTATCTCCGGTCTGATTTACGAAGAAACTCGTGGCGTGTTGAAAGTTTTCTTGGAAAACGTGATCCGAGGTACCGTCACCCAAGAGCACGCCAAGAGGAAAACCGTAACTGCCATGGACGTCGTCTATGCTCTCTTAAGAGACAAGGGACATTACCCTTTACGGTTTTCGGCGGTTAAAAAAGTACCAGTTCGGTTTTACAGGAAAAAAAAGGCCCTTTTCAGGGCCAAACGTGAGAAAGAAAATAGTAATATATCGGTTATTTGTCCTTCTAATTTAGTTTTCCGAGAATGATGTTAAGCATCTCTATTTAAGTGTACATTTGTTTTGATGGTTTATTAATTTGTTCCGCAAATTATACTATGAGTAAATTTTCAAAAATGTTCTTTTTCTGTGCTTGTAATAGAAGTGACACTTTACCTTTAAATAATGCATAGAAGCTTAAAAAAACCTTTTAATTTATTTTACTTATACTAAAATTAGTGAATTTGCATTTGAATGTGGAGGAGTAATGCTTTGTTATGGAGTTGAAAAAAAAAAATTCATTAGGTTTCCGCTGTTTTTTTTTATTGAAGTGACACTCCTGACATATTTGTAATTCTTTTGCTAATACTAACTAACTAACTGCACTGTTGACAGAAAATGGGCGGGGTTGGGGTCATAAGGGTCGTCCGACTCAGCTGATTGGTCACTCTTCGTTTTATATTCGTCCGGGCTGTCTCACTAACTGTGTTACTGACAAGATTCCGCTCCCAGTCCGAAGTGTCAAGGAGTGTCACTAATTGTCAGCCACAGCACCACGCCCAAATTAAAACGATTGCTAATTGTTAGTCAGGGTGTGCTTCGTAGAGGATTATCGGGGATTTCTGTCAATGGCAAGAAAAATCTTCTAACTTTCCACATGTGTTAGTATTTATTTTTAGTAGTGTGGTATGTAATGTAATAGATGCATAGATGTAAAATGAAGGATTACTTCTCTTATTAAAAGTAGCGTTCGTCTTACAACCCTGCACAGGTACGTGTAATGTTTGTTTTTAATTTGTAGTGTTGTTTTATTTTTGTGTCCCATGCGGAATTATAAAAATGAATGATTGCATCTTTCAATAAGAAATAGTGTTCATCTTACAACTGCACTGAATTATTCTCCCCGTGTTTTATGTTTTGGAAGGTATAGTTTTATTTCATATTGTGTATTAGTGTTGTTTATAGTGTCAACCTTTGCACAAGACCGAGGGGGTTCGGTGTCGGAACCCCCTCTCTATTTCTTTTCGATTGATTCATAAACCTATGTACATACAACACATTTAAATGAAATTTAGTATTTTTTATTAAATTTATGTAATTAATTAATGCTTTTTATTTATTCAGTAGTTAATATTTATTATTACATTTTGTACCCGAAATCAAGAATATGTTGGGCGGCGTGTTGGTTGGTTTTGGAGCTTGGTAAGATAATAGTGGACTTCTTTTTGACCTATGCCCCTGAAAATTTCTGTGTGTGCGCGCCACTGGTG
Organism: Trichonephila inaurata madagascariensis; assembly: GCA_019973955.1. Lineage (NCBI taxonomy): Eukaryota > Metazoa > Arthropoda > Arachnida > Araneae > Nephilidae > Trichonephila > Trichonephila inaurata. The sequence goes on from BMAV01000393.1 coordinate 13,866, forward strand.
TTTAAAGTATTGCAGTGTGTGTGTTTGCATCTTGTATTTATACACGTTAGTACATTTTTGCTAATTTTCAAATCATCCTGTTGCAATGATTTGTTAATGTAAGCATGGTTCTGCAAATATTGCAATAGAATGTATGCTTGTTTCAAATTCGATCGTTTTAAGCAATCTGTCTTGTTCTCTTGACTGAAAATTTTTCTAGAAATAGGCGCAGTGTGGCCGATGCGGTGTTAATCGTTCGTAGGGAAACACATAACTCTTCTGTGGAGAGAGAGTCTGGCAAGCTGGGGTGACATATAAAGTCACTTTTCGCTCTTTGTGAACTCGGCTTCCTTCCCTCGTCACTTTTACCTTCTTTACCTGCCAGGTTGCTAGGGTCTTAGGCATCAGCCTTGGTCATTATTCATACTCCGACATTAATAAGATTGTCCAGTAATTTGAGCTATTATTTCCTTCTGTTTTGCATATTTGTGGCTCTGAAAGAGCCTTTTTAATTCAAAGATGGTCCTTTTAATAAAAGCACTTTTTAGCCTTAGATACTTTTTAGGGGCAGCCTTTTTTAGGGTTTTCAACTTCTTGGGCTTGGGAAGCTTTAGCGGGTTTTATGCGGCTTTGCTGCTTTTAGGAGTCTTGGGTTTTGACTTTCTTAGCGGCAGCTTGCTACACACTTTTCAGCTTTCGCTTTGGAGCTGGCGGTTTTCTTTGCACGGGAGCCCAACACGCCTTTTAGCCGGAGAAGCACTCCTTTCTTGACTTTCTTGGCGGTTTTTGGGCTCCTGCTTTTTGGCCGGATGCGCTAAGCTTGGAAGGGGATCCGTTTGCTCCTTTTCCCTTGGTTTTGTACACTAGAGTTCCGGAAACGACGGCGCTCTTAGGTACGATGAAGGGGTGAGACGATCCATGTCGACTTTGTGTTGACTTCCGATGTGCTTCTTGATAGCGACGAGGGAAGATCCTCCGCGCTCTTTCAAAGTCGTGATGGCTGAGATGACCATCTCGGAAACTTTAGGGTGGGAAGGAGCAGCATTTTTGGGCTTGCTGGCTGCGCTCTTTGCCTTCTTCTTAGGCGTGGCAGCGGCGGGCGTTGCGGAAACGGCAGCGGTTTCTTCGGACATGTTTGCAAGTTCGATATTTTTATTGGAATGAAGAAGTGGCGCGATTTTAATAAATCGAAGCAATCTGAACTCCGCCCCGCGTACTCTGATTGGACGGGAAAGCGGCCCTTCCTCCTCCCTTTCACCCACTGAGACTATATAAACCTCCGAAAAACGAGTCGATTTTTAATCTGCGAATTCGTAAGCAATGGCACGTACCAAGCAAACCGCTCGAAAAAGTACCGGGGTAAAGCCCCGGGAAGCAGTTGGCCACAGAGCTGCTCACGTAGAGCACCCCTGCTACCGGTGGGTAGAAGCCTCATCGTTACAGGCCCGGAACGGTAACTTTGAGGAGAAATCCGTGTTGCCAGAAATCCACCGAGCTGTTGATCCGTAAACTGCCTTTCCAGAGGTTGGTGAGAGAAATCGCTCAGGATTTCAAAACCGATCTTCGATTCCAGAGCTCTGCCAAATCATGGCTCTGCAAGGAAGCTAGCGAAACACTACTTGGTCGGTTTATTCAGAAGACACCAACTTGTGCGCTATCCACGCCAGGTAACCATCATGCCAAAAGACATTCAACTGGCTCGAAAGTCCGAGGTGAACGTGCTTGATCAAAGCTAAGGACGGAAAAAAAAAGGCCCTTCTCAGGGCCAAAAGTGATCACACTAAATGCGATGTAATTCATACTGAACATCGTGTAGCGCACCTCGGGGGTAATATGTATTATGTTGTGTGGCGTCAGTTTTCCTATCATAACTTACCCATTTCCTTGCGTACTTGTTGACAAATTTTTTAATTGTGGCGGTACTTTTAACTGGTATTTTTGAAATAATACTTACACTTATTATGTTTTATAGGCTTTAAGTATGGCAAAACTACACATGTTATATGAATTGTCCTTTTAATATTATACATAAGGAAAAAAGTATATGTATTCATTCCCATCTCATTATAAGAACACATATTTAAAAAAATTTCTTCATACTCGTGTTGTTTATTTGATTATCGTTTCCTTTCTCCTGTTTCCCTGCCAGTTTGTGAGAGTCAAACTTCTCTCCCACCAGGCAGGAAGCACGAGACGGAGAGTTTTATGGCCTGTCCGTCCAAATTTGTGATTGAATAACCTGTTCGGGGGCTATCAGTCAGCTGGTCGAAATGTCGGTGTTGAACTCGAATGCTACTCGGGGCGTGGTCAGACATTCAGGGGTGTTTGCAGTGCTGGGGAGAAAACGTCAGGGGAGCGAATAGAAATGTTCAGAAGATTTTATAGAAATGTTCTTGTATCGTTCTAATATTAATAAAAGTATTTTTTCTCCTCTTATGTTTTTTTGGCCCTGAGAAGGGCCTTTTTCTTTACTTTTTTTACGCCAGATGTCCTTTTTAAGCTTTCTTTTTCGGTTTTCTTGGAAGGAGTAGACAGCTTGAATGTTTGACAGTACACCACCTTGAGCGATGGTCCTCCGGAAAGAAGCTTGTTCAATTCCTCGTCGTTACGGATAGCAGAGCTGAAGATGTCTGGGGATGATCCTGGTCTTTTGTTGTTATCCCCTAAGCAGCGTTACCTGCCAACTCAGTACTTCAACAGCTAAATATTCAAGTACGGCTGCAGGGTAGACGGGAGCTCCTGCTCCGACTCGCTCCAGCGTAATTTCCTTTTGGAAGATACGTAAAGACTGACGACGGGAAATTGAAGACCGGCGACTGGATCGAGTCTTACTCTTTCCCTTAACTTTGCCTCCTTTACCACGGCCAGGAACTATGATTAAGCTTTGAGGTTGAGAAACGGTACGAAAAGAATTGTGTGTGAAACACACGGAAATTGAAGCTGTGTATATAAATGTGTGTTTCGGATAGGGAAAACGGGGCCAATGGGAGGCCGAAGATTTCACTGCGTCAGCCAACGGGAGGAACGAGTTTTTTGTAAGGGAGTGCCTGTGTACTATGTTCGACAGCAGCGTGTTTGCGGTCCAGTTTTTTTGACCAATGGCTAGGCAAGCGTGTAATTGCCACGTGTCGGACAAAGAAGATGTCCAAGAATTTCAAGAGAGCCGCTCCCTTCCCATTTGCGTATGCATTGTCGGTGCTTCACAATACCCGGGCGCTCCCCTTTATAGCTCGTTAACTTCAAAGGGGTTGTCAAACGATTTCAGGGTGCGCCAAACAGGAACTCTGCCAGTCATTCATCAATTTTGGAACCTGTTCGCAATGGCGGTCCGCCACCCACAGACTTAATTGCGAACAGCTTCCACAACATTACCACCGCAAGAAAAATGTGTTTCATTTGTACGACAATTGGTAAAAATGAAAATTTCTCCTGCGGTAAATCCCTGTCGTCGAAGATGTCAGAACAAATGCTAAGAACACTTATTTATGCCTTAGGTAGTAAGATGAATTATTATTATTTTTTCCTTCCTATTTATTCTTTTTTTTAAAAATGTCATGCCTATTTTTTTTTTATTTAATTTATTTTCATGATTGTTTGATTTTTATTAATTGTTGGATTCACAATTAATACCGATGTAATGTGTTGTAAGAATTAATTAGATTGCGAATAACAGGAAACGAATGAGATGCTTGTAGTTCTAATTGTGCAATTTATCGGATTGAGAGGAAAGGGGGAGATTTATTGCTTTTTTCTTCTCCCTTTCCCTCCTTGATTGATGTGAGTGTGTAAAACTGTCATCTCGCTCTTTCTATTTATTACTGTTATAATGCCCGTGCATAAATAAGAGAGTGTATGGGTTGTAAATCTTGTTTAGTTATTTATTGCTTTTCTAGTCTGATTTCGAAAGATTTCTTTACTGCGATAATGTAGTTTATAGTTGTGATTTTTTAAATGTATGAATTGTTTGGAACATGACTTGTGCAATTTTATTTATAAAGTTAGATTAAGTAATAATGTTTCTGAATTTCATTAGAAATTAACATGTAACTTCTGCCAACGGCCATACCATGATAGAAAGCACACCGGTTCTCGTCCGATCACCGAAGTTAAGCATCATCGGGCGCGGTCGTACTTGGGAGGGTGACCACCTACTAGAACACCGCGTGCCAGGTTGGCTTTTCTTTTCTTAAAAACGAGGGGGGAGAGGACCCTTGGCTGTATTTTTTTGGATTTTTGTTTTCGCCGGTACTGTTGTACGGTACGATGTGGTATAGGATGAGCGAATATTATTCCGTGCTATTGTATATAATTGTTACAGTGTAAATATGATTTGAGTGAAGTGCGAGTAAATCGGCAATTTATTTTCGTCGAAGTGGTAACTTCGAATGATTCCGCATCCACGCTGCTTTCTATTCCCGTGCTCTAAAAGTGTCTCAACTGATAGAAATGTTGGGTTTGTAGGGAAATTTGAACCGGTTAAATTTCCACTGAGCCTATCCACGGCGTGAAAAGCCCTGATAAGTATTAATTTGCTCCGGATAGAGGCGAGGATGTTGTGCCCCCCGAGCACGCGTCTTCTTCGTTTCGTTTTACAAATTATGAATGAGAATAATTTGATAACAGAACCACATACTTTCACCTTACTTTTTAAATTATTATTAATTCGTTTATTTCTTTTCGAGACTTGATGAAGTGTGATTCTCTTTGATTCCATCGAAGCACAGAGGGAGTAGTTTTCTTTTCGATCTTGTCACATCAATGCATATTCACAAACACATTTATTTATCCTATATACTTTGCTTGCTTTTTCCTCATATATTGTTATGTCACAAAATATTTTGTTTGCCAACTTCTTTACTGTTACACAAATCGAACTTTTGTTATATCAAAAACACATATTCTTTTATATTTGTCACATTTTGTTCTTTTAACACTGTTACAGAATCCAATTTTTGTTTTCATTGTTATGTCAAGAAACACTTTATCTTCTACATAATATTTTGTTCTGTTGTATTGCAGAATTTATTTATTTTAACATTGTTATGTCAAGAAACCCATTTTATTTCTTACATTGTGTTGTGTTTTAATTCAGATGCATATTATTGCTCAGTTTTAATTTCTTTTTCGCTTCGATTCCGAATTTTGGCCCTGAAAAAGGGCCTTTTCTCTTCCGAAGTCTTTGAGAATTATTTCGAAGCTGGTGTATTTGATTACGACGGCAGTTTCCTTCGGAAACTGCGTGCTTTCAGAGTTCACCGGGAAGCAAAGAAGTCGGACGGCCGTTTGAATTTCCCGACTGGTGATGGTGCTCCTCTTGTTGTAGTAGGCAAACGGAAGATTCGGCGGCGATGCGCTCGAAAATATGTATCGTTCTGAAGAATTCATGATGGACATGGCTTTTGCTGGAAATTCAGTGTCGGGGGTGAGCTTGTTTCAAGACTTTGTAGATGTAAATGGCGAAAGATTCCTTCCTGCGCTTCTTCCTCTTTTTCTTATCTCCGGCACGAACGGCTTTTTGGGCCTTTCCGGCCTTTTTGACGGCTTTTCCAGATGCTTGAGGAGGCATATCAACCTAGTAGAGAATGCGCGTTTCCCCTTTTCGCTGATTTATATTCCTTTATGGCAACACTGCAGCGACCAATCGTGAGCGTGCGTCTCATTTCGGGGTGTGCTCACCACAGCATATAAGGCGTTTCGAAAAATTTTTTGGAATCAGGAGAACGCAGGGGAGGGATTCTCTTTGAGATTACGCTTAGGGTGCAGTCGTATTTTTATGCGCTCTGTACTCCTTTCAAATACCAACGTTCTAAATCAACCTTTTGCAACTATCTGTCGTTCCTATAGCTCTTTTCAGAGCTTTAAGGATAGGGCGACAATCAATCAGATTGATTTTCCTTTCCCCTACTGACTATTTGGATTCTCGACCATGGATATGACTACTGACCACCCCAACGTAATGGAACTTTCGCTGCCCTCTTCCACAGACTCGACCCGGCCTGGAACTCCCACAGTTACCAACTGTGAACGCTTATATGATATCACTACGGACATTAAAAAGTTTGGAATCGTCATTGAAAACATTCAATCAACAATCAGGGCCCTCCACCTCAATGGAATCAATGACGACAATGATCCCACACTGATGGACCAATCCAGGAGACTCCAGGAATACCAAAGACTCCAGCATCTGGCGGTAAGTGAGTTTAGATCTCAACCTCCTTGTGATACCCCTGGCTGTACCATGCACCACACCCCCAGTAATTCTCCCACTAAAAATAAAAACTAAAGCCTCACAAAAACCCCGGCAACTAAACGCAAGGATAACAGGGACAGTTTACTTCACTCAAATAGGCAGATAGCAAAAATAAGGACTTCCTCAAACTGAACTTAACTTTTAAAATAGATACAGAAATAAATTTCAAAACCTTAAAATTGATCAGGTAGCAGGACCCTCCTCTGGCTCTAATGGTGCCACGCACACTAATAGCATCCAGCGCAACAGTACACAAACTAATAATCGGAAGGCCGACACCAACACCACTAAAAATATCTACCCACCAGTCTTTCTTAAAATAACAGATAACTACCGCACACAAATCAAAAACACTCCAGCGACCGACTTCCTCGCTCCGCAGCAAAATGACTGGGGAGTACTTTAAATACTGACAATTGAACTTCGTTAATTAGTGTAGCTTATTAGCATCGTTTAAAAGCTTTCAAATCAGATTTTCTTAAAAGTTTCTATTATTTCTATCTAGTGCTGTCATAAAATCCTCACATTCGGAGCATGTCGCGATGTGATCTAGAGTGTCGTAGGCCTTAGCAACATCAAAACTAAGAGGTTCCAATGAAAAAAGCGTACTTACCAGGGAAGACGCCACATCTGTCTTGGTTGCAGACATATCCAATCCAAAATCCAGGGTCGAAATCGAAAAAATCCAAAGCGATCACTTAGAAGTGATCGCAGAACCAGGGACCACGTGTATCAGCCTAGGCTTAACACACCGCGTGGCAGACAAAGTCCGAAAAAATCGGAGAAAATCACGGAAATAATCCTAATAATAGGACCACAACTAACTAAAAACAGGAACCAAGCCGTTAAAATGACCAGAAAACAATACACCAGCTCGATGAATACGGATAAAACAATCCAGAACGGGGCAAAGACGGTTGAAAAAGGGGTCGCAGTCAAGGACAGAAAAACTGCGTGTGGTAGTGAATAAAATGAAATGAGAATGCACATTTCCCCCTTTTCCTTGGTTATATTCCCTTTATGGCAACACTGCAGCGACCAATCGTGAGCGTGCGTCTCATTTCGGGGTGTGCTCTGCAGCATATAAGGCGTTTCGAAAAAATTTTGGAATCATTTCTCATACAAAACGCAGATATGTCCGGACGTGGTAAAGGAGGCAAAGGATTAGGAAAAGGTGGTGCCAAGAGGCATCGTAAAGTGCTTCGTGATAACATCCAGGGTATCACGAAGCCTGCGATCAGGCGTTTGGCCAGACGTGGAAGGAGTGAAACGGCTTATCTCGGTCTGATTTACAGCGAAGAAACTCGTGGCGTGTTGAAAGTTTTCTTGGAAAACGTGATCGAATGCCGTCGCACACCGAGCACGCCAAGAGGAAAACCGTAACTGCCATGGACGTCGTCTATGCTCTTAAGAACAGGGACGTACCCTTTACGGTTTCGGCGGTTAAAAAAAATTTCTCAGTTCGGTTTTAGGAAAAAAAGGCCCTTTTCGGGGCCAAAACATCGAAGAAATAGTAATATATCGGTTATTTGTCCTTCTAATTTAGTTTCCAGAAGAATGATGTTAACATCTAATTTAAGATATTACATTTGTTTTAGTGTTTATTAATTTGTTTCACCAAAATTACATATACTATACATTAGGGTACCAAAATGTTCTTTTTTCATGCTTGTAATAGAAAGTGAACACTTACCTTTAAATAATGCATAGAAGCTTAAAAAAAAAAAACCTTTTAATTTGTTACTTATACTAAAAAATTAGGTAGAATTTGCATTTGAATGTGGAGGAGTAATGCTTTTATGTGAGAGTTGAAAAAATTCATTAGGTTTCCACTTTCGAACTTTTAATGATGACACTCTGACATATTTGTAATTCTTTGCTAACTAACTAACTAGCTGCACTGATGTTGACGAAATAGGCGGGGTTGGGGTCATAAGGGGTCGTCCGACTCAGCCTGATTGGTCACTCTTCGTTTTATATTCGATCGGAATGTCTCACTAACTGTTACTGACAAGATTCCAGCTCCCAGTCGTCAAGTATAAAGTGCTAATTGTTAGCCACAGCTTTCCCATGTAAAGTCAAAACGATTGCTAATTGTTAGTCGGGAGGAATGTGCTTCGTAGAAGAGGATTATCCTAGGTTCTGTCAATGGCAAGAAAGAAATCTTCTTTCCACATGTGTTAGTATTTATTTTAGTAGTGTGATGCATGTAATGTAATAGATGCATAGATGTAAAATGAAGGATTACTTCTCTTATTCCAAAAGAAGTAACGTTCGTCTTACAATATAATTTTATTAACGTATTTTGTTTTAATTGTAGTGTTGTTTTATTTTTTTATTCAATGCTGTGCAGATGTAAAATGAATGATTGCATCTTTCAATAGAGAAATGGTGTTCATCTTACAACTGCACTGGTGTCCGTGTTTTATGTTTTGGTATAGTTTTATTTCTATTGTGTATTAGTGTTATTTGTTTATAGTGTCGCGCACAAGACCGGGGGTTCGGTCAAATCGGAACCCCTCTCTATTTCTTTCGATTGATTATAAACCTATGTATACAGCACATTTAAAATGAAATTTAGTATTTTTATTAGAAATTTATGTAATTAATTAATGCTTTTATTTATTCAGTAGTTAATATTTATTATTACATTTTTTGTACCCGAAAATCAAAAGAATATGTTGGGCGGCGTGTTGAGTTTGAGTTTGGAGCTTGATAAGATAATGGTGGACTTCTTTTGACTATACTGAAAATTTCTGTGTGTGCGCGCCACTGGTGTTTAAAATTATTGCAGTGTGTGTTTGCATCTTGTTATTTATACACACGTTAAATTTTTATTTTTTGCTAATTTTCACCGTACATCCCTGTTGCAATGGATTTTGTTGTGCAGCATGGTTCTTCTTCACAATATTGCAATGAATGGTATTGTGACAAATTCGATCGTTTAAGCAATCTGTCTTGTTCTCTTGACTGAAATTTTCCTAGAAATAGGCTGGTGTGGCCGATACACGTGTATTTAATCGTTCGTAGGGCTTACATAACTCTTCTGTGGAGTCTGTAGCAAGCCTGGGGTGACATCATAAATCACTTTTTGCTCTTTGTGAACTCGGCTTCCTTCCCTCGTCACTTTACCTTCTTTTTGAGTTACTAGGGTCTTTGACATCCAACCTTGGTCATTGTCATATACGACATTAATAAGATTGTCATTAATTTGAGCCTATTTCCTTCTGTTTTTGCATATTTGTGGCTCTGAAAAGAGCCTTTTTTTTTTTTAATTCAAGATAGTCCTTTTATCCGCTTACTTTTTAGCCGTCTTTTTAGGGGCAGCCTTTTTAGGAGTTTTCAACTTCTTGGGCTTGGGAGCTTTGGGTTTTGTGGCTTTCGCTGCTTTTTTAGGAGTCTTGGGTTTTGCGACTTTCTTTAGCAGCTGGCCTGCCTTTTCAGCTTTCGCTTTTGCTTGGGCTTGGCGGTTTTCTTTTGCAGGAGCCTTTGCCTTTTAGCCGGAGGAAGCACTCACTTTCTTGACTTTCTTAGCGGTTTTTGGGCTCACTGCTTTTTTTGGCCGGATGCGCACGCTAAGCGAAAGGATCCGTTTGCTCCTTTTTCCCTTGGTTTTGTACTAGAGTTCCGGAAACGACGGCGCTCTTCAGGTACTTTTTGATGGGGAGTGGGGGTGATCCATGTCGACTTTGTGTGTTGACTTCCGATGTGCTTCTTGATAGCGACGAGGGAAGATCCTCCGCGCTCTTTTCAAAGTCGTGATGGCTGAGATGACCATCTCAGGAAACTTTAGGGTGGGAAGGAGCAGCATTTTTGGGCTTGCTGGCTGCTCTTTGCCTTCTTCTTAGGCGTGGCAGCGGCGGGCGGTTGCGGAAACGGCGGCGGTTTCTTCGGTTATGTTTTTAAGTTCGATATTTTTATTGGAATGAGAAAGTGGCGCGATTTTAATAAATCGAAGCAATCTACAAGACTCCGCCCGCGTACTCTGATTGGACGGAAAGCGGCCCTACTCACCCTTCACCGCTGAGACTATATAAACCTCCGAAAAACGAGTCGATTTTTAATCTGCGAATTCGTAAGCAATGGCACGTACCAAAACGCCGCTCGAAAAGTACCGGGGTAAAGCCCCAGGAAGCAGTTGGCCACTGACTGCTCGTAAAACGCCCCTGCTTTACCGATTGAGTTAAGAAGCCTCATCGTTACAGGCCCGGAACAGGCGCTGAAAGTCCGTCGTTACCAGAAATCCACCGAGCTGTTGGAGTCCGTAAACTTCTGCCTTTCCAGGGTTGGTGAGGGAGAAATCGCTCAGGATTTCAAAACCGATCTTCGATTCCAGAGCTCTGCCGTCATGGCTCTGCAAGAAGCTGGCAAGCCCTGCTTGGTCGGTTTGTTCGAAAGACACCAACTTGTGTGCGCTATCCACGCGCCAAGAGGTAACCATCATGCCAAAAGACATTCAACTAGCTCGAAAGAAGAATCCGAGGTGAACGTTGCGCTAAGTCAAAGCTAGGACAGGAAAAAAAAAGGCCCTTCTCCAGGGGTAAAGAGGAAGTGATCACACTAAATGCGATGTAATTCGCCACTTGAACATCATTAACACACTCGGGGGTAATAATAATTATGTTTGTGGCGTCAGTTTCCCTATAGCACCTGTTTCTTGCGTACTTGACAAATTTTTGAATTTATTGTAGTACTTTATTTTGAAATAAACCACTTACCTTATTATGTTTATATTTTAAGTATGCATCCCCCTTTGTTGTAGTGAGCCAAAGGGGAAGAGGGCGGCGATGCGCCAAAAAATATCGTTCACGAAGGAATTCAGATGGAAGGGCTTTGCTGGAAATTCCAGTGTCGGGGTGGATTTTTTCAAGACTTTGTAGATGAAAATAAAAGACCTTCCTGCGCTTCTTCCTTTTTTTCTTATCTCCGGCACGAACGGCTTTTTGGGCCTTTCCGGCCTTTTTGACGGCTTTTCCAGATGCTTGAGGAGGCATATCAACCTAGTAGAGAGAATGCACATTTCCCCCTTTTCCTTGGTTATATTCCCTTTATGGCAACACTGCAGCGACCAATCGTGAGCGTGCGTCTCATTTCGGGGTGTGCTCTGCAGCATATAAGGCGTTTCGAAAAAATTTTGGAATCATTCCTCTTTTGAGACACGCTTGGGTGCAGTCGTATTTTTTATGCGCTCTGTACTCTTCATCTCAAACGTTCTAAATCAACCTTTTCGCAACTATCTGTCGTTCCTATAGCTCTTTTCAGAGCTTTAAGGATAGGGCGACAATCAATTAGATTGATTTTCCTTTCCCCTACTGACTATTTGGATTCTCGACCATGGATATGACTACTGACCAACCCAACGTAATGGAACTTTCGCTGCCCTCTTCCACAGACTCGACCCGGCCTGGAACTCCCACAGTTACCAACTGTGAACGCTTATATGATATCACTACGGACATTAAAAGTTTGGAATCGTCTTTGGGAAAAATTCAATCAACAATCAGGGCCCCTCCACCCAATGGAATCAATGACGACAATGATCCCACACCATGGACCAACTAGAGACCCAGGAATACCAAAGACTCCAGCATCTGGCGGTAAGTGAGTTTAGATCTCAACCTCCTTGTGATACCCCTGGCTGTACCATGCACCACACCCCCAGTAATTCTCCCACTAAAAATAAAAAATCAGAAACTCTAAAAACCCCGGCAACTAAACGCAAGGATAACGAGGACGGATTTACTTCCCCCTCAAATAGGCAGATAGCAAAAAATAGAAGGACTTCCTCACAAACTGAACTTAACTTTAAAATAGATCTAAGAAATAAATTTCAAAACCTTAAATTGATCAGGTAGCAGGACCCTCCTTAGCTTTTAATGGTGCCACGCACACTAACCCACCAGCGCAACAGTACACAAACAAAACAGGCCGACACCAAAAACCACTAAAAAATATCTACCCCACCATTTTTCTTAAAATAACAGATAAACTACCGCACAAAACCAAAAACACTAACGACGACTTCCTGCACTCGCAGCAAAATGACTGGGATACTTTAAACTCTACACCGACACTGACGATCAGCACCACGAACTTAATAACATACTCGAGGAATTAAAATACGAGTTTTTCTCAATCACCCCTAAAAAAGACAGGCCCATTAAAGTTGTCATAAAAGGACTACCCCGCGACACCAACCCCGACAATATTCATAGCGACTTAATAGATCTTAGGATTTACAGTTATCAAAGTCACCAACTATAGGACGATCATAAACAAAATTACCAGTTTTCCAAGTAACACTCCCCCGTAACATACCTAACGCCAAAATTTTTGATCTTGATAAATTAAGCTACATTAGTATACATGTTGAAGGTTATGAAAACAAAGGAGTAACACAGTGTTACTCCTGCAATAAATTCAACCACACTGCCGAAAACTGTCGCCTCACCCCCCGATGCCTAAAATGCGGCGAAAAAGCCCCCAAACTCGAATGCCCATAAAATGTTGAGCAGGCATACTGCATCAAGTTAAGTCTTTGGCCATATGGCCAATTATGCCAAATGCCCAATGTACCCTAAGCCACGAAAAGGAACCCCCACTAACAACACCAAAAACACATATTCCTCAGTAATTAATAGTATAGTCCGACCTAATTTTTACGCCAAGCTGCCAATAACAGTGCACCTAGCCACTTCAATTAAAAAACCAGAAAACCCAGATGGCACCACTTGCAAAGGAAATCCTGCTACCAAAAACACAACTAGGCGTTCCGCGTTCTCGCTCCTCCCTCACAACCAGTTAATGCAAATACCAATCCTAACTTAGCTCTTATTAATCAAACCTACAGGGAATTAACCCCTTCCTCTACCAAAAAATTTAAAACCTAACTTTAGTGAAAATTCTCCAAACAAACAATAGTAAAAATCCAAGCAAGCTAAAACGCGAATTACACGCCCTAGTAGAGGAAATAATAGACGATGATGAATAGACACCAATGTATGGCCTGAGTTTGTGTTCATGGAACGCAAACGGCATTAAAAGCAAAATTCATGAATTTAAATTGTTTGTAGAGAAGCACAGTCCCGATATTCTTCTAATCCAGGAAACACATCTGAGACCTAATCATCGCTTCAATATCACCAACTACAATAGTTATAGAAACGACCGTATCACGGACGGACCTGCATCCGGTGGAACGCTTATTTTAATTAAAAATACTATTCCTCATTTCACACCTCCCCCACCACAGCTTCAACACATCGAAGCCACCATCATCACACTAGATCCACCTAACACCAACCCCATCACCATCACTTCAATTTATGTACCCCCACACTCAGATAAGCAAAACTTCACACAAGACTTAGACAATATTTTTCAGATCAACAATAATTGTGTGATTTTTGGATTTTAACGCCACACACAATGTGGAATTGCTCCCATAACCCCACTCGTGGTATACGACTCCAAAAATTTATACTGACACATCCAATATTGAAATTGCTTTCCCGAATACTCCCACTAGATATGGCTATGGATCGGCCAACACGCTCGACATTGCACTCATAAATAACTTTAACTACCCTTACACCATGACTTCCATATCCGAACTTTCTTCCGATCACAACCCAGTTTTCCTAAATTTTTCGCTAATTAATATTATGCACAAAGATAACCCTAGAGCAATTGCCACTTGTTGGTCTGCATTTCGCGATCATCTCAAAGATAACATTCACTTACAGGACTTCAAAAACATCAAAAATCCAATGATTCTCGAAAATAAAATAGCGCATTTCACCGATGCAGTTCGCTCCGCCCACTCCCACTCTTCTAAGCCAATAGCAAATAAGCACCACTCATACACTCCATCTCACATTCGCGAGCTCATTACTAAGAAGAACAGAGCCAGGAAACTTTTTCACAACACACTTAACCCAATCTACAAAACAGAGGCCAATAGATTACAAGCTCACATCAAAAGACAATTTAAAATTCACTCTCAACAAGTTTGGAGCGACAGGTTAAAAGCGCTCAACACTGAAGATAATAGTATCTGGCAAATTCAAAAAATGTTCAGAAAAACCCGCTCCAGCATTCCATCTCTCAACTACGCCGATGGCGTCGCCACTAGTGACGACCAGAAGGCAAATTTAATCGCTAATAGCTTCAAAAACAACTACACGGAAAATAAAAGACCAGATAATTCCACAAACAACATCGACTCTGACATCACCTCCAAGCTCGAGGATTTCTTCTCTCTCCCCCCTTCTACCCCCATGGCACCTACTAACCCCGATGAAATCTCACTCTACATTTCCAAGCTAAAAAATAATAAAGCTCCCGGATTTGACAATATCTCTAACAGAGCAATTAAAAATTTTCCTCTCAAAGCACTAATTATTTTCACTCATCTGATTAACAAAATTTATATCTCAGGCATTTCCCAATTTATTGAAATTGCCATCGTTTTTCCCATTAAAAACCTGGGAAAACAACCACAATCCCCGGATTCGTATAGACCATTGTTCCTCCATCCGCGCTCAGCAAGATCACTGAGCACATCATTCTCAATAGAATTAATAACTTTGTCAGTGATAATAACTTTCTCAACCCTAATCAATTCGGATTTACTCGTCAACTTTCTATTTTCATCCCTGCTCAGACTTTTTGGAAAATATCCGCTGGATTCCAGAGAGGCAGATCCACTGGAGCTGTCTTCCTGGATATCCAAAAGGCATTTGACCGTGTCTGGATCAGTGGACTCATTTATAAACTTATTATCTTTCACTTTCCCCCCTCTCTTATTCATATTATTAATTCCTACCTCACTAACAGGACTTACAAAGTCAGAGTCAACGACACTCTCTCACTTCCACACCACGTTAACATCGGCGTACCGCAAGGTTCCTTGCTCGGTCCAATACTTTTCAATATTTACTTAAATGACATTCCATCACACCCACAAACAATGCTCAATATGTACGCGGATGATTCTGCAATCCTGGCAACTTTCAAAAACACTAAAACAGTCACTATCGCACTCAACAAACACCTGGCTCTACTTGAAAACTACTTCAATCAATGGAAGATAAAAATTAACGTCGACAAAACAGTTGCAGTTCTATTCACCAAAAGGATTAAACCAGTTACACCTCCCACGTTATATTCTACACCTCTTCAATGGTCTCAGTCCACAAAATACCTCGGTATTATACTTGATAAAAATCTCACTTGGAAACACCACATTCTACATGCGCGAGATAAATTCCGGAACGCTCTTAGATCAATTTACCCCTTAATTTGCCGGAATTCCGATATGGATATGTTTAACAAAAATGCTTTCTACACAGCCGTTTTAGGCCCATTATCCTTTTGGCTGCCCTGTATGGGGGTTTTGCAGCAAAAAATAATGTTAAAATTCTAGAAATAGCTCAAAAAATTCTGTAATAAGAACTATCACAAAGGCTAATAGATATACCAAAATTTAACTATACAAAGCTCTTAAACTCCATCCTTTAAAAATATATTCAAATCCTAGCAAAGAAATTTTTGCCAATATTCCTAACATCAATAATGCAAACTTAATTAATTTAGATAACTATGTACCTCAGGATAATCATAAGAGACCTAGGAGAATTCTCCTAGACTCTTATAACCCACCATAATTTTATTTGATTCATTCATCTTTGATGAATGACTTGCTAAAAAACTTAAACTTTAATTTTTCTCAATTTTAACTTTCATTGCTGCTCCCCATCAGGAACGCCCATTTTATTTTTCTCAATTCTGGTACAGCCAATAGAGATCTAACTCACCAGTCTCAACCGCCAATCTTTATGCACCATATCCACACCAGGTCTCAGCGCATCTCACACAGTTCCAGCAGTCAAGACACCCACGTCACCTCCTTTCCCCCCACCACCACTTCGATTACTACGACTCCCAGCCAGCCAATCAGGAAGCTTCTAGCTCCCCACCCAGGACTCAACTTTCAGGCACCACTCACTATTCCGTGATGGGACGGAGGGACGCTTGCGTCCCATGTTCCAAGAAACATAATTCAGTAATTCAGTAATTTTGGAATCATTTCTCATACAAAACGCAGATATGTCCGGACGTGGTAAAGGAGGCAAAGGATTAGGAAAAGGTGGTGCCAAGAGGCATCGTAAAGTGCTTCGTGATAACATCCAGGGTATCACGAAGCCTGCGATCAGGCGTTTGGCCAGACGTGGAGGAGTGAAACGTATCTCCGGTCTGATTTACGAAGAAACTCGTGGCGTGTTGAAAGTTTTCTTGGAAAACGTGATCCGAGATGCCGTCACTTACACCGAGCACGCCAAGAGGAAAACCGTAACTGCCATGGACGTCGTCTATGCTCTTAAGAGACAGGGACGTACCCTTTACGGTTTCGGCGGTTAAAAAAAAAATTTCTCAGTTCGGTTTTAGGAAAAAAAAAGGCCCTTTTCAGGGCCAAAAAACGTGAAGAAATAGTAATATATCGGTTATTTGTCCTTCTAATTTAGTTTTCCGAAGAATGATGTTAAGCATCTCTATTTAAGATGTACATTTGTTTAGTGTTTATTAATTTGTTCCGCAAAATTATACTATGAGTAGAATTTTCAAAAATGTTCTTTTTTTCATGCTTGTAATAGAAAGTGAACACTTACCTTTAAATAATGCATAGAAGCTTAAAAAAAAAACCTTTTAATTTATTTTACTTATACTAAAAATTAAGTGAATTTGCATTTGAATGTGGAGGAGTAATGCTTTATTTATGGGGGGAGTTGAAAAAAAATTCATTGGTTTCCGCTGTTTTTTTTTTGTGAAGTGACACTCCCTGACATATTTGTAATTCTTTGCTAACTAACCAACTAACTGCACTGTTGACGAAATGGGCGGGTTGGGGTCATAAGGGTCGTCCGACTCAGCTGATTGGTCACTCTTCGTTTATATTCGATCGGAATGTCTCACTAACTGTTACTGACAAGATTCCAGCTCCCAGTCAAGTGTCAAAGTGTCACTAATTGTTAGCCACAGCTTTCCCGCCCAAGTCAAAAACGATTGCTAATTGTTAGTCGGGAATGTGCTTCGTAGAAGAGGATTATCGGTTCTGTCAATGGCAAGAAAGAAATCTTCTTCCACATGTGTTAAGTATTTATTTTTAGTAGTGGTAATTATGTAATGTAATAGATGCATAGATGTAAAATGAAGGGATTACTTCTCTATTAAAAGAAGTAACGTTCGTCTTACAACCCTGCACGGAATTTTGTGTAATGTTTGTTTTTAATTGTAGTGTTGTTTTATTTTTGTGTCTGTGCAGATGTAAAATGAATGATTGCATCTTTCAATAGAGAAAATGGTGTTCATCTTACAACTGCACTGAATTATCTCCCGTGTTTTATGTTTTGGTATAGTTTTATTTCATATGTGTATTAGTGTTGTTTATAGTGTCCGCACAAGACCGGGGTTTGGTCGTCGGAACCCCCTCTCTATTTCTTTCGATTGATTATAAACCTATGTATACAGCACATTTAAAATGAAATTTAGTATTTTTTTATTAGAAATTTATGTAATTAATTAATGCTAATTATTTATTCAGTAGTTAATATTTATTATTACTTTTTGTACCCGAAAATCAAAAGAATATGTTGGGCGGCGTGTTGGTTGGAGCTTGATAAGATAATAGTGGACTTCTTTCGACCTATGCCCCTGAAAATTTCTTGTGTGTGCGCGCCACTGGTGTTTGCAGTGTGTGTTTGCATCTTGTATTTATACACGTTAAGTACACATTTTTTTGCTAATTTTCCGTCATCCTGTTGCAATGATTTGTTAATGTAAGCATGGTTCTTCACAATATTGCAATGAATGTGTGTGACAAATTCGATCGTTTTAAGCAATCTGTCTTGTTCTCTTGACTGAAATTTTCCTAGAAATAGGCGCAGTGTGGCCGATACGTGTTAATCGTTCGTAGGGAAACACATAACTCTTCTGTGGAGAGTCTGTAGCAAGCTGGGGTGACATCCTCGTCACTTTTCGCTCTTTGAACTCGGCTTCCTTCCCTCGTCACTTTTACCTTCTTTTTAGGTTACTAGGGTCTTAGGCATCAGCCTTGGTCATTATTCATACTCCGACATTAATAAGATTGTCAGTAATTTGAGCTATTTCCTTCTGTTTTTGCATATTTGTGGCTCTGAAAAGAGCCTTTTTTTTTTTAATTCAAGATAGTCTTTTGTCTGCTTACTTTTAGCCGTCTTTTTAGGGGCAGCCTTTAGGAGTTTTCAACCCTTGGGCTTGGGAGCTTTGGGGTTTTTTGGCTTTTC
>BMAV01000395.1:28330-42745 GCA_019973955.1 Trichonephila inaurata madagascariensis
CAAGCCAATTTTATACCTAACATTAATTTTTATCCACAAAATCTTAATTTAATACAGACAAATAATAACAACAATGAAGCAAATTTTCTTGATATACATATAAAATTAAAAGATAATGTAATAGTTTCTAATATTTATGATAAAAGAGAAGAATTTAATTTCAATATTATAAAATTTCCTCATTGGGAGAGTAAGGCACATGTTTCTATATTCAGAAACATTGTTATTAATTATATACAACCCAATAAATTTTTAGTGTCAAAAAATCAGAAATAATAATAACTTTAAATATTTCACCAAATATTGCGTGTATCAGAAATAGCCAATTAATTTTATTAAAAGTTATGTGAATAAAGATATTCGTAATAGTAAAGATTAAAAATTTTTAGATTAATAATAGTTTATTACTATAAATTTACATATTTCCTTGTTATAGTTACCTCCATTTTTTAATATTAGATAAAATTACTTCTTATATTTTAATTGATGTATACTCTAGTGTCACTAAAGCTATGGTAATTTGTAACTATATTATGAATTTTTATTTCTATTATTTTTATACTTTTGTTAAGGGCTACATATCAGCCCTTCACATGCTTTGAATCTGCATTAGGGTCAGAATCTGGCAATAACTTTTTTATTGCACTCAGATTTAGGCTCTGCATTTTTAAGTGCAATTTTTAGGTAAGTTACCTCTATTTTGTAATGGATTTATATATTCCTACCCATTACTTTCAATAGATTTTTGCTCAGTATTGTTTACATAAAAGGGAATGGTTGGCTGGCCAAAAAACATGTTTAACTCCACTTTTATATAAATTATTTTATATATTAGCTGTCCGAAGTCAGCAATGTTTATAATACTGCAGTATTCTTTTTAGTTTTTAATCTCGGTTGCTCATGTGTCCTTCATTGTCTGATTTTACTACTGTCTATGTGTTTTTCGAATGTGAATGTTAGATATTTATGTCTTGTTTGTAGAGAATTGGACTATATATATATATATATATATATATATATATATATATATATATAAATCTCGTATTCATATTTTATATTTTATTTCTTTACATAGAAGCAAAATATATCTAAATGATCTATCTAAATATGAATATGATGATCTAAAGATATTTCTAAAATCTCTAAAGGGTTAAATTAAGAGAAACATATTATATTATTATAATTTAAAATGCCACTACATTAAAATACCGCATAATATTCTGGGGATCCTAAAAAAGACTATAATTTAAACAAAATATTTTTCTATCTATTCTAATCATGAATTAAGTCTGCATTTATAATAAAATTTGTATGAATAACCAGAAAGGTATTAAAATAATATTATATATAATGCACGAGTAAGCTTAACATCTGGATATATTTTAGTCATTTGCGAATTTGAAAAAAATCTTGAAACTTCACACACGTACTATATAATCTAAAAACAGATATTCGAAATTTCTAATTTTTTTTTATTATTTTATTTAAAGCGTTTACATTCAGAAGGAAATCCACTTAAGCCCCTTTGCAAATTAAATAACCAGTTAGGAAGTATTGCAAATGCATTAAATATTTCACATTGCATTTTATTAAACTAGATTTCAATTTAAATCCCATTACACTGATTATAATATTTTATTAATTAATAAATCGGCTAAAGCGCCGTTATTTTATGACCGTTTCTGTGGATGCTTATTTAATATTAACCACAGGACTAATAAATTTTAACAAATCGCGCATTTGTCAATGTCATATTGTGTAATTCAGTACAACTGAAATAAAACTGTCTTTGAAATATAATTAAACATAACTTGTCAAATGTATTGTTAATTAATATAACATTCATGCACAAGAGCTTTAATTAGCTAATTGAGATATTTGGCTCCATGTGATTGTAATTTAATACCGGTTTCTCATCAAGTTCCTGAAAATGTCATTAATGAAATACAGTTTAATTTGGCATCTCGAAAATTGCAGATCGTAATTTAAGCATTAGCTTCAGGGATTTATAAGGAAAATCTCAATAGAAATTCTCAGACATCTTATTTATTATATCTAAGAAGTGTCTAAATATTTACTTTTGTTTATAGGTTTAGCGAAGAAATATTTGACTAATATCATAAGTTGATTATTAATTTATTAGTTATTTAAGGAAAATATTAATTTTCCGTTTTGAATTGTATCAAATAAATTGTAAAATAGTTTTTAAGTGTTATAAACCAAAAAAAAAAAATCATTATATATTTATTTTTTCAAACAAGCCTTTGCAGAAGAGATTCCATTTTACCTATTATTTATCACGATTTCTGGGAATTGCGGGTGTTTTTGTGTACAAAAATAACTAAAGAAACAAAATTTCCAAGCAAATGTTTTGTTAACAGAACACACCAATGCTTTTATAGTAACAAAATCGTAAGAAGCAAATAATTTTATGAATTTAATTGGCCTTACTTGTTTTTAAATAAAAAGGAAACAACTTTTTTCCGCGAAATATACTCTTTTAATGACATCCCGTGTATTTATCAACAAGAGATATTTGAATTCCAATGAAAAAAATTGCCACTATCATTAGTTCTCGAAAATCTGACAAAACATATTAGATTTTTTTAAATTTTATCTTTTTCATCTTTCTGGCTAGTTTTTAAATATTTTTTTTTAAAAAAAATTTATTCAGCATATATAAATATGAATCAGTGTCTATTTACTACAATTTTTTTTTCATGACCATCCTTAAATGGCAAATGTCCCTAATATTCTAAATAAAGAAAATTAATTTCTAATGATACTTACATATTTGTTTCTGTTTCATTTAAATGTCATATGTTTTTCTTAACACACTAAAACCTTTCAAATCTGAGAGACTTACAATACAATTTTTATCGATGCGTATTTTTTTTTGTCCTGAAGCTTTAGAATTTTCACAGCCAATATATGAGTTTAGTGAGAAAAGTTATCAATTCTATTCAATATTTGGTGGTGATTTTAACAATAAATCTTCATTAAAAAAATTTGGTATTTTAAATAAAATTATTCATTTTCCAAATTATATATATATATATATATATATATATATATATTGCAAGCGAATATTTAAATTGTTAATCACTCTTAGTTCTCCAATTTTATTTCTATTATTAATAAGTCCTATATTCCTCACATTGTTCCAGCCTATTTCTTTAGTTTATTCTTAAATAAGTTATTTTTGTGTTTCTTATAAACCACTTAAATTTTTTACTTAGGTTCAGAGAATACTGGGAGTCTTTTTCCTATATAAGGAGTTATAATCTAAGTAAGAAAGTAATAAGTTTTTATATATATACATGCACACATATATATTTATATATATATATAGAGAGAGAGATAGATATACGAAAAAAAGTGTATTTGCTGCGGATAATCCATATTTTACATATAATGTCTTACAATCTATTAGAAAATGACCGTAATAATAAAAAGGAAATAAATACCGTAAAACCTGGCTTATAACGCGCACCTTTACTTTCAAGCTGCAAAGTTTAACTTTTATGTATATTCGCCGTATAACACGCACCACGTAAAAAAACCTGAAAAATGCACGTATCCTATACTATTATGTTTGAAAGGCATTTATTCGAGGTATTTTTCTAAGCTTTAGAAAAAAAATACTATACTTCCAGAGCCACAAATTTTAAATTCTTAAAGAGTGTCATTTTTTTCAAATAAACAATATTTCGATATAAGTATAAATTAATTTTTTTAGGTTAACTTTTTTTTTCTTTTTTAAAGCTCTCTTTTATAACGCGCACCCTTAAATTTCTGTCTTATTTTTGGTGTTAAAAGTGCGCGTTATACGCCGGGTTTTACGGTAATTATTCGTTTAATTTCTTAGCCTCATTTACTATTTTATTTGGAAAGCACGGGATAAATTTTAAATTTAACATGCACTTTTACTATAATTATGTAAAATTGTATTGGTATTTACATAAGCTTTTCATAAATTAAACAGTATCTTAATGGTTTTGTACGATTTACTAATTTTAAAATGTTATATTGGTTTCACTTTTTTTTATTTATTCAGTGGTTTCATACAGTTTGAAATAGAGTTTTTAAAAATAAAAAATAAAAAAAAATAAAAAATGTGAACGTTGCATATGATTTTTTAAAATTTGTATTTTCCATAAATATGAAGCAAATTAAACAACTTTAATAGAAGCAAAAGTTTATTCTTTCGAAATAAACTTGTATTTGTAGTTAAAAAGAAACACAGACAAAAAAAAGACTTTCTTTTATTAAAAATATTCGCAACATATCATGCAAATGAAAAATTGAAATTATTTCAAATAATTAATATTTATAAATTTGATCATTATTTTTGAATATTTATAATTTTTATAAAATTAATGTATTTTACTGTATGTTTTAAAAAGAAAATCAAGAAATTTTTAAAAAAACTTACATGTGTGTGTATGGGGGGGTTGATTTCTTAAAAATTTTCTGCTAAGAAATATTCAAGAAATTATAGTTGTTTTCTTATTTATTTACGCACGGTATTTTGTTAGTGAAACAAAATTATGCATAATGGAAACTTTGTTTACTTTTTTGTTCATCTCATAGATTTATTTTTTTGTATAAAATAATATAAGGTAGAAATAAATTCCTGTTTTATTTTATTTTACTTTTTTTATTTTAAAGAAAATATTTTACATCTATATAGCAACCTCTCACAGAAATTTTACTATCGCAAAATAAGGCTGTGATCTGTATTCGTAACTTTTAATAACAAATGTCTTTTATCCGGCTTAATGAACATTTTATTTTATATGCTGCAAAAACCACACATACTTTCCTGACAGTTTAAGTATTTTACAAATGTTTTGAAAAATCTTTACCAATGACTGATATACCAAGTAAATATATATGTAAAGATTTTAGAAGGTGAATAGAATATCATTTTAACGAAGGAATTTTTCAAAATGGAGTATATTTATTTCAGTTATATAGCTAAAAGAAGAATTAAATGTACCTATATTTTTTTTAAAAGTATGTTCCTGAACTAGAATTAAGTAAAATTATTTTTACGAAATTGATTGAACCCAGAAACTTAAATACAAGTCCTTGTAATTAATATTCCATTTTAATTGTAGTACTTCTATATATGTATACTATTATTATATTAAATTATATCGTTAAATGTTATAATAATTAATATAGTTAAAGAGTATTCGTAAATATAAAGTATTCAACTTTAAATATGTGTTTTGCACACAACTAAATTCAGAAAAAGTATAATTCGTACATGACTAGTTAATTCATAAGAAAAAATAAAAGTAACTTCTATACAAGCATGTGTTGTTAAATTTCTATTCATTTTATGAATAAAAACTTTGATTTGTTTTGTTAATTTCA
This sequence comes from Trichonephila inaurata madagascariensis, assembly GCA_019973955.1. Taxonomy (NCBI): domain Eukaryota; kingdom Metazoa; phylum Arthropoda; class Arachnida; order Araneae; family Nephilidae; genus Trichonephila; species Trichonephila inaurata. Next base: position 33,716 of record BMAV01000395.1, read on the forward strand.
TTTATAATCATACCATATACGTATATATTTAGACTGAATAAAATTTTTAAACATGAAACAACACATCATATATATTATAATTTAATGTATAATGAAAAATAGTATAAAGGTATGTTTATTAACAAAAAGAAGAAAAAAATTACACGTTCTAGAGTAGTAAAATAATATTTAACTGAGTAGCAAATTTAAAAAGTAAAGTCAAGAGTTGCTTACAAGAGTACATCAAAACTCATTGATAAAATATTACTTAGTGAAATAATAAAATTTTTGAAACTAACTTCAGTGGTAAAATATCAAACGAAGTCAATCTAAAAAAATCTGAGAGCATTTCTAAAATGATTAATTTTGCATTTAAAAGACGCTACAATAATAATAATTTCCTAATAAAAGCTTGCTTATGACTTCCATTATGCATGTCCTTTACATGACCAACTTTAAAAGAGGTCAATGAATATTAAATTGTACTTTTATTAGGTTTGTCTAGTAGATCTAATTTTTCATAAAAGATCTAAGCCAAAAATTGCATTTATGTATATATATGTGTGTGTGTGTGTGTGTGTGTATCTTTGTAATACGATTATCACTTAGTGATTTTAAATACTCTTAAAAATACACCTTTAGGACAACGTTATTTCCTTTGATTCTCCCCTTATTTTGATTTTCATGTGTTTGGAATTTCTATGCTTGTGTAATCTTAAAAAAAAAATATACATATATTTGAAATGGAAGCTTTAAAAATTTGTTTGCATGTAAAATTATTTTAAGGTAGCTATTTGAAACATTATGTTAATAAAAGAGAATATTTATGTATAGGTGCTAAAATTCTTTACTTAACATATAGTCTTATTTAAATATTACGTATCAGGTTATGATTTTTTTTTTCTAAAATTACCATGAATAATGATTTTCTAGTGAGTAACAAAAGAACATGTTAATTTGACATTGTAAGATAGATTCATGACAACTCTTAGATCTTTTTCATCTATTGCACTATTTTTCGAAAAAAAGAATAATGATTCTTAAAAAAAAATTCTTCATGAACTTACCAATCTGTGTTTTGATTTCAATAAAAAGTGGGAAATTATATTGGAATTTTAACCCAGCACTTTTTTTATGCAGGGTATGTCATACCCACCGCCTAACCTTTTTCAACGCTTCTTCTATACCAATTTTGTAAAATGGATAGTTTCTTGGGTAGCTGGATTTAAGGTCAAATCCCTTGAGGAGCCTTAGGTTGTAGGCGAATTCTAAACATATGTTTTTGGATACCGCCTCTTCGGGTATGTCATACCCTGAACTTGAATCGCCGTTACAGTTCTGAATGCATGATCAAGCTTTTAAACTTTCTTATGCTATGGTGTTTTATTGTAGTTATGATGAAGAAATAAGATATTCAAGTAATTTAATAGATATGGTATTATTTTCTCTCGGATGAAGAAAATCCCTTTGCGGGGAAGATGAAGAAGAATCAAATGAAGAAGAGAATAGTAGCAAGTAAAATTCATCCACTGTAATTGAGCCAGATTTAGAAGAGGGAGACAATATTGAAGATAAATGGCTTATATGTAGAGATACACACACAAAACATTTGGGAGGAAAGTAATTTTAAAGCTGACAACTGGTAGACATTTTATCCACTTTCAGATGAACTTTTGAAAAAGAAAACAACTATTGCCTGAATAATGGAATATAAAAGAAGAAATTCTAATTTATTTTTTAATTTAAAGAATAGAGAAAATTACTCCTATATGTTTAGTTTATAAAATATACAGCAGTTGCTTCATATACATTGAAGAAAATTTGGAATTGTCTTCTACTTTCAATAATATTTACAGATTATACAATAGATTCAACTGTAGCACCATCCGCATCGGGTTTGGTTGAAATATGAAATAATATCTTCCTTCATTTAAGTTAGAGAGCAATTATTAGCAGATAAAATAACCACATCTTATTCAATGGCCAGAAAATGTAATTTTTAGATTATGACAATCTTGTTTTGTGTTAATGAACGTTGCGATGATAGATGCGTGCATTATTTGGTTAAGTACTCAGAAACCACCTATTAAGCATCGAACCAGACGCTGATTTCTGAAATGTTTTGAATTTCGATTGACAAAAGATTGTAAAAAATATAAAAAACAGCAACCATTGCTTCTACTACATATTTTATGGTAAAAACAGAATGTAAACTCCTTTAAGTATAAGGTACCTTGGCGTGTGAAATTGCGTTCACTTTTTTTCACGTGAAGAATGCCGGGTTAAAAAAAAATAAAAATTCAAAAATAATTTTTCATTTTTTTTTTCTTTTTTAATTTCTTAAAAAAATAAACAATACGTTACATTTTCTTTGTGTAGTGAAAAATTTCTAAAATTTTTGTGACTTTGAATTAAAATTTGAATCATAGGAACCATTCTTATATAAAATTTTTGTTTGAGGAAAATTAATACAATAAAATGTTATACTGAAAACTATCTTTTAAAACAATACCGCACTATTTTTCTGAAAATGGCAAAATTCGAATGTGTTTCGGCTGATAATTTTAGTGTTTTAAAATAATATATATTTTTGTATATTTGCCTTTTCTTATGTCATAAGCATTTCCTTCCCCCATTGAAATACTAGTTAATGCATGTATCATATTCAGATTTATACATTTTTTTTTTCATTTATTCTGAGAATGTGCATTTATGCAAAATAAATGTGTAATAAATAAAGGCGTCACCGATTTTTTTTTTTTTTTTTACTTAAAAGATTGATTATTATTGATGCTTTACCATAATATAGAAGAGCTTATTTTATCATTTAATATACGGAAAATAATTCGTACAGCAAACATTTCAAAAACTTTGTAAGAAAATAGCGAAATATATTAATAAAATGTAGAGTTATTCTGGAAATACCTACATATTCACAGGTGACTTTCACATTTTAACAAAGCTGCTATTACGTGATATATTTATCTGTTACCGTATCTTTATAATGCATAATTTCTGTTTAGCAGTGTATTCAGGAATTTAATTTTTTTCCCTTTCTCCTCGAGCCATGTTTACGTATTACCAGATGCATGTTCCCCGGATAGCCTAATTTTACTTACGGTTATAAGAAACTTCTTAATATACAAAAGAAAACCTAAATATGAATGATAATTTAATCAAAAATATGCGTTTTAATAAAGTAAGGTTTGTTTTTAAGTAAGGGCAAAAATATTTTTTCTTCAAATATTTAAATAAATAGTTCCGCTTTAACTACATGGTATCATTATTATTTGGTATGGAAGTATTTTAACAGTTATGCTAATTAAAACTGTATTGATGTTATTTGAAAAACGTTAACCATTCAATCAAACATTTCATTTAAAATTTTCAGCAATACTACTCTGATGCATAGAAAAGCATACGAGGAAGAATTGAAACAAGCCTTTTTACTTAATGATTTATACTTACATGACTTCTACATTAGCAGTTGTCTTATATGTTAAGGTAATTGTGACATGTTATTTTCTTTACATAGTAAGAAATTGCTTGCTTTTCTTCAGAAACTGTTTCTTCAAACTGCATCACTTAACTCCTAAAATATCGCATCCTTATTTATTTCACGATAAAAAGCCACAGAAAGAGAAATATGATGTACTAAATTTTTCGCTTTATATCAAAATATAAATTTATTCACTCATACTTCAGATTTATTATTGATTTTATAAAATTTATCTTAGAGAGTTCTTACTATAGAGGTGATAACATATAAAAATGAAAAAAAAAATTTGATGAATTTATGAAATTTAACAGTGAATACTGAATTTCTCGTTTTTTTCAATTGCTTTGATTCTTCTTGGCATACGTGTTTCTGAGTTGATTGCTTAGAATTATATGGATTACTTTATTGAGATAATTTAATATTCATAACATTAGATTCAGGAAAAAATATTATCAGTGTATTGCAATTTTTAACAATCAATCTTGCAATTACGATCAAGTTCAAAATTTTTGTTATAATAAACTGTTATACTAAGGCTAGAATAGAAAATAATAAAGTAAATTCTTAAATAAATAATATTTTTTTTTAATTTTAAAACTGATGAATGCACCAATATAGAAAGTTCAAGCACCATTTTCTTAGGAAATATCATTTTTAACACAATACATTCATAGGCATCATATATTAATTTTTCAATTTGGAAAATATCTCATATCTCACAGAAATCATATTTGAAATGCTTGCGTAATTCTTTTTACTTATATAGAATTACTATTAGCTTATAATTTAGTTCAGAAAAAATTGAATTAATGAGTTATTTTATGATCCGTATGATGACAGACAATTGTTGCTAAGGTATTTAAAAATTAAAAACAATTACTAGGGCTAAAATAAAACTAAGATGATAAGAATTTGTTTGTAAAATTTTAATATAGAGGTAACTATATCTATGTAGGAAAAATGCTAAATTTATTATAATAAACCATTAATATTTTAAGGCATTTTAATCCTTACTATTTAGAATTTTTTTATTCAAATAACTGTTGTTAAAATTAATTGGGCATTTTTGAACTAAGCAATATTTAGTGAAAGGTTTGTATTTTTTTATTTTTTCTGATCTTTTAAAAACATGAAATTTACTGCGATGTTGTAATTAATAATAATATTTCTGAATATAGAAACATGTGCAATAATCTCCCAAGTATTTATATATCCAAGCAATATATATATATATTTACGTAACTATTAAGATGGATTTTTAATATTTGATATGGCTTGCAGATTATTATTAAGTAAGAATAATATTTTCCTTTAAAAACCAATGTGCACTTTATCTATCTGGTATTTCATTCGCCATCATAATTTTCCTCGGAATATTTGGGAAAAAATTAAATAAATTGAATATCTTCTCTGCTCATATTGTTGCTTTTCTAAACCCCTTTACTTCATGATAATATGAATAATTGATCAGTAAATTATTTTCTTCGAAGTTTTTATAGTTTTAATAAAATCTTCGAATATGTTACAGTGAAAAACCTACATTTTACAAACGATATAAATTAAATTTTATCAGACTATGTGCATTTTCTTGAAGATATTAACTGTTGACTAGTTTTAAATCATTACTTTTTGAGATTATTTTCTTGTATCAGTTATTAAAATGGCATTTTATATATTGTATTTATGTCTATCTGTATAAATTTATTTTACATTTTGCAGTTGTCATTATTAAAATTAATCAAAATGTCTGATTTTGACCTGGCACAAAAGCAAAATGTCAAAGTTAATAGATTTTGAATTCATTTTTGCTGTTAAAAATTGTAAGATTAGCATTAAAATGTACAGAAATCATCAGTACAATGGTTGTAAACTTTCAGGGAAGATAGAATAAACCTAGTAAAGGAGAAACCACGTTCAAATTCATAGTTGAAAACACTTTTCGACCACGGTAGTGACTATTCAAAACACAAAGCAGACATGGCATGAATAGGAGGAGGAAACATTCATATTATCCTTAAAACAGCAAAAAGTCAGAAAAAGGAGCTTAAAGGAACATAAAGGGTATAATTAGCATTAAAGAGGACTAAAGGGCTTGTCGGAATATAGGGGTGTACGTTGATAGTTTAGAGGATCCATCAGACTATCATATCGGAAATCCCGACATGATCGACAATAATCAGCTTACTAGTAAACGGATTAATCCGTACCAAAGTCAGCACAGTTTCCTTGTTGTTTGGTTTCCTAACGTTTATGTGTGTCAACGATGAAGGATCCTCTATCGGACAATCTTTCGTGTAAGCATGCAAAGATGGCATGGATGGAAGTTGGCCTTATAGAATAATAATCAGCTTAAAAATGTTGTGTGGCTCGTCCATTGCAATCAATGGCCCTATATACAAGAAACATATCAACACGCTTAGCATTTGTGTAACGTTTTATTCTATAGCCACTCTGTCGGCAGGTGAAATGAAGCTTCATAGCGAAGGTGGCAGCAAGAACCACGTGTGCACATGCACCGTCATCTAATACCTTGGTTTGCGTAGCTCCATTTATCGCATGCTTCATTACTGATTTCCTATTTGTGTTTCTTCGAGATTAATCTATGTTTCATCTTGTATGCCATTAAAAAACTATTATTCAAGTTATTGTTAACGTAATGGTTAATATTTCATTCATTGAAAGACATTTATAGTAAGAAAAAAAACTAGGTTACAGAGCACAGCTTATTTCAGCACAGTTGAATTATGTAATATATAGCATTTATATAAATACGTTTCTGCATCTAGATAAACCGAATGCAAATTGTAATGTCCTGCTTGAAATGAAACCTATTTTAAAACTCCATTGGAAAATTATTTAAAGTGTAATTAATGGCACATATATTAATAGTAATTTTCTATGTCAGAATTAATTTTCAAACTTCAGAGAAGGAAAAATTGTGGGGCATTTCGTACTAATGAGTACTGGGTTAAGATTATGTTTTTAATTTACAAGGCGATCCAAATGTCCATTAACATTTAAATTTCAATAATCCAAGACGAAATGTATTTATAGAGATAAAAAATTACACACTAGCTTTAAATTACAAGTAGTTTTATTGAAACAAAAAAATGCAAGTAAAAAAATGCAAAAAGATGGCTCAGAACAGCAACACGTTAGCGATACTTCAAGAAAATCGTAAATAATATGAGCTGCATTTCAGAGAAAAACAGGCACCAGAGATACATTAAAGAGGAAATTTGCCTCCTGGGGTAATGTTGGGCGTTAATAAACCTCATTGGAATAAACGTTGGAAATAAACCTTTAACCTGTTTTTACCACAATTTTCTATCTCAACTGGGATTCCTGCCTATTCAAAATATAGGCAGATAAGAATGGTATTTAAGCATACCTCTATTGAAAGTCCCACATATAATTTACTTAAATATTTGTATAAAGTTATTTTCCCATGGGACACATCAGCTCTTCCCCTGATATATAAATGCATGTGATCTGATTATTCAAGAGATTGAGGGAGTTCTACCATGACTGTTTTTAAGATGTTATCATGATGTAATGCGAGATTAATATGTTTAGGTTTGAGAATTTAACTGTGAGTTTTAATGTTAGTAAATTTATTATTTGAAGTTTTTCAGACTTAGATTTAATGGTTCTTGAGTCTCACTGAGTAAATGATCGCAAATTAATACCATCATAATTCGCATCAGTATTAACGTGGCACAATAAAGCTGGAAGAGGAATATTGGTGAAAGATCTCGTAATTGCGAACCATAGTCAGGTGACGATAATGACAGATGAGCTGGTACCCACTCTTGTAAGTTCTACATTAACAGGAAGACGTTTGATCTTCGATAGATTATTCATGCAGTGACTGCGTTTACACGGCGGATCTTCAGCAACACTATGTTCAAACTCTTGACACGCCAACCAAGAATCCACAATCTTGACTGCTAGGCTGCAAAGGCACACTGAAGAGCAAATTGACATCCTTACATTGAGTCATATTTGTTCCAGCTCGATTTGTATATTCACAGAATGACTTGATGTAGCCACTTATCTGCAAGATAGCCTGAAATATTTTGTATCGGACTCAAAATCTAGTGGTCAATGTGATCGTGTCTTTCCCTGTCAAGCATTGTTCTCAGAATGTTATTCAGCAAGTTTATCTTGGTAAAGTAGGGAAATCATTTATTAGTCTTTCATCAATGGAAACGCTAATATATGAAGCACTGGCATCATCCCGGTTTTCTGCGGTAGACGGAATTTCTATATGAAATACATGCATAGTCACTGCAACTTTCTAGGGAGATTTTAACTGAAACTATCATTGCATGTCTGCAAAATCTATATAATTGGACAAGGATAATTTAATGCCCTCGTTTTCCTTAGTATCTCCATATCAAAAAAGGCCTAAAATTAATAATCAAAGCAATCTGACATACATTTGGGAAAATTAATAAAACTCAAATGCATTACCATCTGGAACATTTGTATTCATTACATTACACGTAATATATATAAAAACTAATAGAAGTGTTTCAGTTGCGTGCGTCCGAAAGATCTAGGAAGCAGTCTGAGGGATCTCAGAGGTGTTAAATTTCTCTAGTGGTCTGAAAATATAAACAATTTTCAAACAGGTATAATTCCTTTAAATAATTCGAATATTTTACACATTATTTTTAAAAGAAAGGAGCTTCAGAAAAGTATAAAGTGTTTAACCTTTAGGAGACGGCGGATTTTGTGAGAAAAAAGCCCTTAAAGACGGCGCTTCCAGCGAAGTTTACTTCCCCCTTTTTTGCAGCTGATTGATGGCACCATAAATCGGCGGACAAAAGAAGCAGGGTACTCGGTGATATCCCGCTGAATAGTGGGGATGTTCGCAGCTTAGAAAGTCCCTAAACACAAATAGTCTCCCTTTCTTAGGGAAACATGTTTTCTTGGAGAAACCATTTACTAATGTTTTCAGTTCAAAAAAATTCAAAAATTTATTTATATCATTTTTAAAAAAAAATAATTCTTTCCTTACAATTTAAGCTGCTTTTCACCTAGATTTCCTCTTCGATATTATTAAGAGCAGAGAAAAATAACACAAAACAGTGGTGATAATGTAAAGTATTTCATAAAAAAATTAAACGCTTATATCATTGTAGAAAAAGGTACAACAAACTAATCCAAATTTAATTGATTTTATTCAAGAAAAATTTATTTAAATTTTGATTTTCAATTTGATTTATTAAAATAGTTATAAAATGTTTTAAATTTATTTTTAATTCATTTAAATGTAGGAATTTTTGTAAAACCTGGTGTTAAAACTTAAAATAGTCTAATTAGAAATAAGAAGTAAATAACATGATTCTTCATAAATTTCACATAATTATAATGAAAAACACAAAATAAAAATAAAAAGCACAATTGCTGTTCATGTCTTTTATGTTATAATGTAAAATTTAGACTTTCTCAATTGGATAATGAAGTAAGTTTAAAAGCTCTTACAAGTATTCACAGGGATCTGCATGCCAATAAACGTATTGTCATAAATCTTTTTTTTTTTG